>JAYDYC010000053.1:0-79277 GCA_037043255.1 Diadegma fenestrale | reverse complement strand
GAAGGGAGAAAGGGTAGGAGGGAGAAGGGTGAGTTCTTGCTCTAGGACTTTTTTGAGGGATTGACGAAGAGTCTTGACGGAATTTTTTAAGGCGCTCACCAGTGGTCTCGAACGTGGTTTCTTAAGAGTTAGTTAATATTTACTAAACTCAGAGTCTCGTCACTATGGTTTTAAGGGATTAACGAAGAGTCTGGACGACAATTTCGAAAGGGTTAACCAAGGCTCTTAATGGGAGTTTTTAAGGGATTAACCACGAATCTCGCCAGGACTTTTTTAAGGGATTGGTCAAGAGTCTGGACGAGAATTTTGAAGGGGTTTATCATGACCCTCGCCGAGTATATTTTGAAGGGATTTGCGGAAGCGGTGTCGACGGACTTTTAAAGGCATTGAGTGGAAGCGTCCAGAGACTTTTTTTATGGGATTCATAAAGAATCTCGCCGCGACTTTTTCAAAAGATTCATCGAGATTCTGGTCGAGACTTGTTTCAACAGATCGACCAAGAATCGTGCCAAGACTTTTTTAAGGGATTAGTCAAGAGTCTTGATGGGATTTTTTAAAGAGTCGACAAAAAGTTTTGACGAGATTTTTGCAACAGACTAGCCAAGGGTAGACGAGCTTTTTTAAGGGATTGACTAAGGGCTTGACCGCGAGGTTTCATTGAGAGATTGACCACGAGTCTCTTCGTGGTTTCCTTGAGGGATTGAACAAGGTTCTCGATGAGAGTTTTTTAAGTCTTTGATCATGACTGTTGTCGAGAAATATCTCGACAAAGGAATTTACCAGGGGTGTCGACAGAAGTTTTTGAAGAGATTTATTTTATTTCAAGAATAACCAACCAGAACAAATAATGCCTCTAATTACAAAAAAATGTTGATGAATATCCCGCTTTTCAAAAAGAAGAGAAATCCGTGGAAAAATACTTTTGAAAAGTAAAAAAAGAACGCCAATTTTAAAAGATCGCAACCTCAGTAGAAAAATAATTACTCAATTTTCCTCATATCACTTTGACATAAAAAACAATTTAGAATTACAAAATGTAATGCATTTTTCCTTCCCTACGAACGATATTTTGAAATTCCCCAAAATTTTCTCAAAAACTCTTAAGCTCAATCGACAAAAAGAAATGAAATCATTGCAACATAGCCAAGAATTTAAAAAATAATGAATAGCTACATTTCACAGGGAAACAAGTGCACCCTCAATACATTTTGTGTATTTAAGGGTCTGCAAAGGCTCTACAAAAAAATGCAAAAAATTGGCGTGCATGGTTAACTAAAAAAGCCCGGAAAGATAAAGAATCAATTTAAGGGAGAGGCGGACAAACTTGAACAACTGCCTAAAATAGAATTTCCGTTTTTCATCTGAAAAATCGAAATCGTTTTCATTCAAATCTCGTCAAGATAAAAAAACATTTATCAGATTGCATGGAATGAAATTTTTTAAACCGTTTCCCTTGGCTCTCCAGACTTTGAAAAATGATTATTAATTGTGCAAAGAGGAGAGATTTTTGTTTAATATGGAAATAGGAAATATCATCGCGGAAAGAGGAATAGGATAAACAGCGAACATTTGGAATAATATGGAATTATCATCGCGGAAAGAGAACAGAAAAAACAGCGAACATTTAGAATTTCGGAGGATGTTCCATTCCCCATTACATGACGTCATAATGCTACTTTGCGCGTGCATGCGGAAACTTCTAATAAGAACAGTGACGCAGGCCTTCGCCGAACTTTTTTAGTTAACCATGCACGCCAATTTTTTGCATTTTTTTGTAGAGCCTTTGCAGACCCTTAAATACACAAAATGTATTGAGGGTGCACTTGTTTCCCTGTGAAATGTAGCTATTCATTATTTTTTTAATTCTTGGCTATGTTGCAATGATTTCATTTCTTTTTGTCGAATTGAGCTTAAGAGTTTTTGAGAAAATTTTGGGGAATTTCAAAATATCGTTCGTAGGGAAGGAAAAATGCATTACATTTTGTAATTCTAAATTGTTTTTTATGTCAAAGTGATATGAGGAAAATTGAGTAATTATTTTTCTACTGAGGTTGCGATCTTTTAAAATTGGCGTTCTTTTTTTACTTTTCAAAAGTATTTTTCCACGGATAATATAATAATGAAGAATTTATTGATTTTTTCATTTTAATTTTGTACGAGTCGCTCTAATTCTGTTTTTCTCTTCCTTTTCTTCGCCTTCGCAAGTCCCATTGCACCTGCCTCTCCGGAAAAATGGGCCTCTTGTTCATCAATCTGTAAAAAAAGAAAAATAAAATGCCGTCTCTGCTTCGAGTCGATATCGCGATTTTGTGAATAAAATTTACCTGAATATTTGGCTCCTCCAGTTGATTCGTCCCGTTTTCTGGCGAATTTTGTTGTTGTTCTTCATCACTAATAACAATAAAAGAAAAACTGTCAATTCCAATTCACGTTGAATTTCATATATAAATGACATTTTCAATTTCATTCACATCATACTTAGTATAAAAGCTAACTTATTGTGAAAAAAAAAAACATGTTTCGGGAATATTTACCAAACCATTTCGACCCCACCTTCCGTCATCGCGAGGAGATCCGTCTGGGCTGCGATTCCTATTTCGAAGAAAGACTCACTGAAAAAATAACATTAGTTTTATTTTCTTTGGATTATTTGTTACGTTCCGACACCATAAAGTCCGAGCAATTACGGAAAAAAAATAAACACAACGTTTCTCCCCATTTTACAGAAAATCGCTATTGGGAATAATAAATCACATCCTTTACACAATAAAGCATTTTCACTTACTATTCGCATTTTTCGGTCCTTTGAGGGCGCAAATCCTTTTTTTCGATAAAATTTATCAAAAAAGCTCGGTTCCTATCGATAAATTTCCGGATGTAATCCCGTCTGCGAAAATTTTGACGTTTCTTGTACGCCGCCAGAATAATTTTGTCCACGTCCTGCAAACTTATAAAGTTCGGGATCTCTTCGTCCCCGCAAATCCCCGAGAGCGCAACAATTATGCGCCCAAAAATTTGCGGCATGTTTGCTAAATTTTTCTCGAATTTTGAGATCGACCCGCGAATGTAATCCGTCATTTCGGACAGTGAGATAGTAACTGAGGAAAACATGCAATGTGTTGACAACACCGTCATTTGTCTTTTGCTATTAGCAACCCTGAACCACATAGAAAACTGAAGGATGTATCAACGCGAAGATATGAAATTATAAACGGAACTACCATGGAGATTTTTTTTGCCTTAAACGAATTCGCTTAGTATCGCGGGTGACATTGTGAATGCGCTCGAATAAATTTGGGAACGAGCACAAGCGGGGACTCTGGAGAAGAAGACAAAAAGGAGACGACGAGGACGAGGACGATGACAGCGACGACGACGACGACGACGACGAGGACGACGACGATCACGACGAGGACGACGATGACGACGAGGACGACGACGACGACGACGACGACGACGACGACGACGACGACGACGACGACGAGGACGAGGGCGACGACGACGACGACGACGACGACGACGACGAGGACGACGACGAGGACGACGACGACGACGACGAGGAGGACGGCGACGACGACGACGAGGACGAGGACGACGACGACGAGGACGACGACGAGGACGACGACGACGACGACGAGGAGGACGGCGACGACGACGAGGAGAACGACGACGACGACAACAGCGACGACGACGACGACAACAGCGACGACGACGAAGACGACGACGACGAGGACGACGACGACGAGGAGGAGGAAGATGACGACGACGACGATGAAGGAGGATGACAACGACGAGGAAGACGGCGACGACGACGAGGAGAACGACGACGACGACAACAGCGACGACGACAACGACGACGACGACGACAACAGCGACGACGACGAAGACGACGACGACGAGGACGACGACGACGAGGAGGAGGAAGATGACGACGACGACGATGAAGGAGGATGACAACGACGAGGAAGAGGGCGCCGACAACGAGGATGATTTCTTTTTTTGTGGACTGTTCATTGAAATCAAATTATAGGCACCACTTTTACGGGAACTATTTGCTGGTCATTCATGTGTAGAATCTGGAAATGAAGTAAATTCAATAAAGAAAGAATGAATGAAGAAGCGTTGAAATTCAAATTTTTATTTTATTTTGATGGGAAAACAGTAGCTTTTTGAATCAACAAGTTTAGACTGCAAAGGGTGACGCGTCTCTGAGAGATAATCGGAAGAACAACCGCCGGCCGCTGAAAGCAACCCCCGAAAAAGACGTCCAACTGTGTCAAGCTGTAGAAGCAGCTCCTTTCACCACAATAGCCGCAGCATTGAGTGAGACGGCCATAGATATAAGCGTCAGTACCGCTCGGCGGTGACTGAACGACGTTGGGCTAGCCTCTCATCGTCCGTTTCCAAAAAACAACAATTTTGGGCGAACTTCTCATCTAGCGGAAAAAAAAGCAGCGACGTTAACTTTCTGGAAAATGACATTCTTTCTGTAAATATCTACTAAAAATACACTCGTAGCAAGGTTCCACGGAAAAAATATCCGATTCTTACGATACTGAAAATGAAATTTACGAAACAATTGCAATGCTTACAGGGGAGGATTTTCAATACGGGATCCACAATCCGTCGTTCTCGATGACACACCGCATACGGTCGGGCATTGAATTAACTAATTTGAGGCAAAGGTCTTGCCTTGCCTCCATGTCTGCCCAAACACGGTATACGCATCTTATCATCCGTTGCTTTGAAATCATCTGGGAAAGCAGTCAATTCGATATTTCATACGTGACTGTTGAAAATTCGAATTTTTAAAGAGGGAATGAGTGCTAATCTGTTATCGAGTGGCATTCTTTCGATCTCCAGATGAATCCAATTGGAAAAGCTGGTGGACCAGGTTCGAAACGTGGTTACTTCGTGGAAACCATCAACCCCAAGGTTGGATTGATGAGTTTTTTGGTCAAAGTTCACTCGTTTCATCGATCGAACTGTTCTACGAGCTTTGGAGTAATGACAATATTCCCGATGACCTTGGCCAGGTGATTCCATCAATTCCTGAAGTAATTTCTGAAAGAAAATGGCCCAAGTAGCTGTGGGATACCGTAATCTATCCTGGATTCATCTGGATAAGCAGGGAAACTGCTTTCTCGATCGTTTCTATTGGAAATGTATGCTAATCTGTTATCGAGTGGCGTTCCATCGATATCCAGATGGATCCAATTGAAAAAGCTGGTGGACCAGGTTCGAAACGTGGTTACTTCGTAGAAACCATCAACCATAAGGTTGGATTGATGAGTTTTTGGTCAAAGTTTACTCGTTTCATCGATTAAACCGGCTTACGAGCTTTGGAGCAATGACATTATTCGCGATGACCTTAGCCAGGTCACGACGATCGGAACGACGATGACCTTAGCCAGGTTTCGCGACGATCGGAACTACGGAAACAATTTTTTGAGGGGATTAAATATTTCGAAAATCTTTACAACTTCCAGTAAGGAAAAAAGCGATTTTTTTATTTCCGCGACAGATCGTTACCATCGCCAGGAATGAAGAGATTCCGATTTTGCGACGATCAAACTTATTAAGCTAGTTTTTCAAGGGGTCGAATACTCCGAAAAATTGTCCAACCTCCGGTCTGGAAAAAAGACTTTACAACTTCCGGTATGGAAAAAAGCGACTCCTTCATTTCAGGGACAGATCGTTATCATCGCCAGGAATGAAAATGTCAAGTTTCATCAATTTTTATGTATTCTGTTCTGTTAACATTTTGTAAAATATGCTTATTGTTTTCATTTATCTCTATCCTTTAACCTTATTTTCTTCTTTATACATTCGAAATGTTGGCGCGTTTATGTCATTCAAAGTGGACGGGGGCCCAGCTGAGGTCTGTGCTATACGTCGAACATTTATTAAAATTTTTTTTTTTTTTCAATTAAAAAATCAGTAGTTCACGAGATTTAAACTATGAAGCATTTGCAACATATTGTTTTTACATTTCATGATTTTTAAATCAACAGACGTGGCAGTGGCTCACTGACTGAAAAATCTCATATTAGACTCGAATTTTCTACAATTTTTTATCTTTTGAATGGTCCTCGGTTGAGGAGAATCCGTTCAGCAAATCCAGAGAAATTTAACATTAAAGATTTTGTTCGCGCGTTTCGGGACACTTTTCTGAAATCGCAGTTTCTTGGAGCCGGAAGGGCGTAAGTCGAGCTTGTGTATTATAGCCATCATCGATTGAAGAACGATCCCATAAGAAGCCTTGGTATCGAGCTAAATCGGTAACAGGGAAATAACAGCAGAAAAATCGCGGAAACACAAAAAATTACCCTTGCAACGAGCGTAAAGGAATCACGATAAAGTCATTCGCAACGAGAAGATCCAGATTTTTTTCGAGACGTACGATTCCCACAAGAGACGTTTTTTTCGAACAGTATGTCGCAAATCCTGGGTGGACTTTCAAGAGCCATTACAACTGCAATGGTGAGGATCATGTCGACCGGATCAAAGCGATGATTAAAAGTCTTTGATTTCTCGATGTTTCTATGGAGGCCTGTGAATAACCGAAAATTTTGATGCATATACCTATATCTGTTCCAAGAGAAGAGGTGACAGCACAACGAGTATCCTCCCAATATAGCTTGAATCGATGACTTTCCTTCACAAATCTCGTGACGAAAGTTATTTCGTATTCCATGGAACTATCGGACCCCTTAAAGTTGAAAGGTAACATTACAGAAATAATATAATTGTCAATTCAAGCAATTTTCTTGACACTACCACAAAAGCGGAAAAAAGCTACTGATGGAGAAGTAATAATTACCTCTAAACACATGAGAGGAAGCCTACGGATTCGCCTAATTTAGATTTTGTTCGAAATGGCCGCCCTCGGCATCCTGACATAACTCTAACCTCCTTCTTAAATTTGCTCTCGTTCGCTGGAGCATGATTGGAGTTATGGATGCGAGGGCAAGGCGAATCCGTTCCCTCATATCTTCTTCCGTCGTAGGAGGGTCACGATAGACGAGATCTTTGACCGTTCCCCACAGAAAAAAATCCAGCAGGGTCAGGTCTGAAGATCTTGACGGCCATTCCACCGTTCCATGGAGTCCGAGAATACGCTCTGGATAGCATTGGCGAAGGAAAGCCATCACATATTTCTTGCCGTATGGGCAGGGTGTCCATCCTGCTGCCACCACATTCTCTGCCTAACATCCAAAGGCACATCCTCCAAAAAATTGGGTAAATCATTTTCGAGAAGCTCTAGATATGTTTGGCCATCCATATTCCCATCGAAAAAACAGGGACCGATAATGCGATCGTTCAGTATTCCGGCCCACACATTAACTCGCCACTGCTGTTGTCTTGGTACTGGAATAGCCCATCGAGGATTCTCCGGTGCCCAATACCGAGTGTTTTTCGAATTTGGCGTACCCTGGTTCGAAAAACCTGCCTCATCCGTGAATAGGACGTAGCGGAAAAAATTGGGATCTTCATCGAGTCTCTCGAGGGCGCAGAGGCAAAAATCCATCCGGGCTTCGGGATCGAATTCGTTTAGCTGTTGCACTTTCTGCAGCTTGTAGGGGTAATTAACCGATCTAACAATTTTCCTTACTGTTTCCCTGTTAATGCCTGTTGAAAGGAATGAAAATGCATTGTATCAAAGTCGACGAATGGCCACAATCGTAAAATGAGCAATTGGTATAAAGCATTACCAATATCTCTCGCTACTTGTCTCGCACTGCTTATGAGATGTTCTTCAAAGATCTGGAGGATCCGCTCGCGGGCGGGCCCCGCAACCGGCCGTTGTCGTGGTACCGGTGGAGCTCTAAAAGTTCCGTACTCTGCGATCTTTTGAGCCAGTCTAGTAAGAAAAAGAATAACCACGGGCTTACTACTCCTGTCACTACAAACGAAGGGAACCACATTTACGGAACGGATTCAGACAACGCTGATAAAAACAATGCAACCTTCTTTAAATTATGCATGTGAGTAAGTGACACGAAACATGATTTGCAAAACGGGCGAACGCGGGAAATCAAAAAACGAAGAGCTGATTAATCAATGCGTGACAAGGCCATCACCACGACCAAATTTCCCGGAATTGCAAAGAAAAAAACGTTCATAATTCTAATTCATCGGGATCACTATAAATATTCGGGAAAGATGCACGAGAAGCTTACCGACCAAACCAGAAAGAGAAAATAAAGTTACTGACGGTGTTTCTTCCCATTTGCGAAACACACGTCCTGTCTATTCGATACTTTACGAAAATAACCTCGAAATCAAGAGCGTTACGCGTTACGATAGATCTTTGCCTTCCGCCGTTCTCCTCATTAAGAATATCCCCGAAAATTAATTTTTTACGAACAAAGATAGCATCTCACTTTCTATTGGATTTTCTAGGGAAAAAAAATCGATGGAAAAATACGAGCAAGTTCCAGAGGCCAGAACTTTTTTGCATTTCATTGCGAGCAAGGCTGGTTATCATCTAGACATGTTTCCTAAGCCAGAACTCTCCACAGAAGGCTAGCATCTTACTTTTTCGTGGATTTTTTAGGAAAAAAAAAATCGATGGAAAAATACGATAACGTCCCAGAAGCCAGAATCTTTTCTCAATTCACAGTTAAAGATGGTCTCCATCATTTAGAACTGTTTTCCAAGCCAGAACTCTCCACAGAAGGCTAGCGTCTCACTTTTTGTTGGATTTTTTAGGAAAAAAAATCGAAGGAAGAATACGAGCAAGTTCCAGAGGCCAGAACTTTTTTGCATTTCATTGCGAGCGATGCTGGTTATCATCTAGATATGTTTCCTAAGCCAGAACTCTTCAAAGAAAGCTAGCATCTCACTTTTTATTGGATTTTTCAGGAAAAAAATCGATGAAAAAATACGAGAACGTCCCAGAAGCCAGAACCCTTTCTCATTTCACAGTAAAAGATGCTCGTCATCATCTAGATCTGTTTTCTGAGTCAGAACTCTTTACAGAAAGCCAGCGTCTCACTTTTTGTTGGATTTTTTAGGAAAAAAAATTTATGGAAAAATACGAGCAATTTCCAGAGGCCACAACTTTTTTGCATTTCATACCAAGCGATGCTGGTCATCATCTAGACATGTTTCCTAAGCCAGAACTCTCCACAGAAGGCTAGCATCTCATAATTTTTCAGATTTTTCAGGAAAAAAAATTGATGGAAAAATACGAGAAAGTTTCAGGGGCCAGAACTCTTCCGCTATTTATTGCGAGAGATGCTGGTCGCCATCTCTAATTTGTTCTCGAATCAGAACTTTTAACAGTAGACTAGCATCTCAGTATTTATTGCATTTTTGAGGAAAAAACCAAGGAGATCCTTGGTCAACCCCTTAAAAAAACTCCCATTAAGACTCTTGGTTAATCCTTTGAAGATAACTCGATTCAACCGAATGAATCCCTTAAAAAACTTCCGCCGACATCCGCGGTCAACCCCTTAAAAAATCTCGTCCAGACTCTTGGCCAATTCCTCAAAAAAGTCCGGCTGAGATTCTTGTTAATTCCTCAAAAACGCCCATTGAGATCCTCGGTCAACCCCTCAAAAAACTCCTATCAAGACCCTTAAAGATATCTCGATAGGACGTTGCGTCAATCCCTTAATATTCGAACGGTAATCTGGGGTCATAACGACCCTAGGCGACTTCGAATCCCACGCCCTTTCTCATCGCATCTTTGACTAATTTTTTTACTCCGAGCGAAATCGCCCCAGGCTCACGTGATCCTGCATTGAAAAACGAGAATGAGCCCAAATTGAACCCTTTTCGTTGGATTTCACCGGAGATATGAATTTTTCGACATTTGGGTTATTTAGGACCTCAGGTTATCGGAATAGTCAAAATAAAACGAGGTTATCGTTCTAGGGTTAAGAAACTTTCGTCGAGACCCCCGTAACAATTTTCCAATACTCGGACTACAGCTGCAAGTACCCGTGCCTGTACCCGTGCTCTGTAGGCACGGGTACAGGCAGTGGATTAATCATTGTAATAACAGTACATACCTTCGAAACGATTGTCGCGAAGGTGCTGGGATTCCGGGATTGTCCCTTTCAAAAAACCTCACCGCCGCAGTGAAATTATTGTTGGCCAAAACCAAAGCGGCGTGCATTTTTATATTGCGTGCTTCAGCCATTTTTCCAGTTTGTGACAGAAAAAGAAAGCATCATCAAGAAAGCTTTCATTTGTTTCGAAATCTGCATGTTGCTTTGGTTTATGTACATACATGCGGCTGCGGTTTATGTACAAGATATCGATTGTTTATTCTTCACAGAGAAAATATGGAAAGAACTTTTCTTTGCTTACAGAATTTATATTCCGTTGCAAACGTGCGGGGAAAAGACTTTTACTGTTTCGATTGACGTTGGCCCCATACGAGAAAGCCCAGATCTAAGCGAACAACTTCGAATGCTTCAATTGAACCATCAACCCCAAGGTTGGATTGATGAGTTTTTTGGTCAAAGTTCACTCGTTTCATCGATTGAACCGGTCCACGAGTTTTGGAGCAATGACATTATTCGCGATGACCTTGGCCAGGTGATTCCAACAATTCCTGAAGTAATTTTCGAAATAGAACGGCACAAGTAGCTGCGGGATACCATTATCCATCCTGGATTCATCTGGATAAGCAGGAAAAGTGCTTTCTCGTTCGTTTCTATTGAAAATTCGAATATTTCGAGAGGGAATGAGTGCTAATCTGTTATCGAGTGGAGTTCCATCGATCTCCAGATGAATCCAATTGGAAAAGCTGGTGGACCAGGTTCGAAACGTGGTTACTTCGTGGAAACCATCAACCCCAAGGTTGGATTGATGAGTTTTTTGGTCAAAGTTCACTCGTTTCATCGATTAAACCGGTTTACGAGCTTTGGAGCAATGACATTATTCGCAATGAACTTAGCCAGGTGATTCCATCAATTAGTGCAGACATTCTGGACAGAGAACAGCCCGAGTACCTGCGGGATACGATCATCCATCCTGGATTCATCTGGATAAGCAGGAAAAGTGCTTTCTCGTTCGTTTCTATAGAAAATTCGAATATTCAAAGAGGGAATGAGTGCTAATCTGTTATCGAGTGGAGTTCCATCGATCTCCAGATGAATCCAATTGGAAAAGCTGGTGGACCAGGTTTGAAACGTGGTTACTTCGTGGAAACCATCAACACCAAGGTTGGATTGATGAGTTTTTTGGTCAAAGTTCACTCGTTTCATCGATTAAACCGGTCCACGAGCTTTGGAGCAATGACGATCAATTTTCGTTCCGAAATTGATAAATAACGTCTTTTTCCCCTCAAAATCGTGGCAATTAACCAATAATCGAACCTCGGTGAGCGATTAAAAGAATGCAACGAGTGTGAGATCCAATGTAGATCGAATTTTCATGATTTCAGGAAAAAGGACACAACAGTCCACTGGTCAATCCGTGACGACGTATTATCGTCTCACGTTGCAAGGAAAAGCGTTGTTTCCCATGCAATGCGCAGTGAAATGCTGAAAATCTTATCCCGGCGAGGGATCGAGACGATGGCACAATTTCCCGCTTCGTTTTGGCTAAACACGAAACGTTGTCGAAAAAAAAGTCATCATTTTCGTAGGATGGATCGAAGACGATCAATTTTCGTTACGAAATTGATAAATAACGTCTTTTTTCCCTCAAAATCGTGGCAATTAACCAATAATCGCACCTCGGTGAGCGATTAAAAGAATGCAACGAGTTTGAGATCCAACGTAGATCAAATTTTCATGATTTCAGGAAAAAGAACAGAACAGTCCACTGGTCAATCCGTGACGACGTATTATCGTCTCACGTTGCACGGAAAAGCGTTGTTTTCCATGCAATGCGTAGTAAAATGCAAAAAATCTTATCCCGGCGAGGGATTAAGACAACTGCAATAATTTTTGCTTCGTTTTCATGAAATAAACGGCTTCGTCGAGCAGAATTTTTTTCAAAGGAATGATGAATTTTCAGGATTTCTATCTCCGAATCCCATGAAGAAAAAAATGTGAAAAAATCGTTAAGAACTCAAAGAGTCTGGGCGACTGGTTGACTTGGGTCAATCTTGGAAAATAGTCTTGGCGAGACTCTAAAACAATCTGGACGAGACTCGAAAACGAGTTCAAAAACGAGTTCGCTCCAACACTCTTCGCAGCGAGGACCGCGTTTCCAACTGTTTTCGAAAAAATTGGTTTTATCCCTTTCCAGGCATTTCTTCAACGATATCGTTGGATAACACATTTTTTCTGTAAAAAAATAAACACAAAATTTTTCGTAAAATTCATTTGGTCACGAGAACTCTCATTTTTCCCAGCCTCTGAAATTTCGAAAAACGAAAAATTGAGGATCGCAAACCACGAGCAACCGAACCTCACTTGCGCGTGACAGCTGCAAGCTGACAGCGGCCGGTCGTGCAGACAGCGGCGGCCCGCTGCTTGGTTCACGGCTCATTCCATTCCATCGTTCCTCCGTTCACTTTTCAAATCAACCGATTTCGCAGATATTTGATTTTTTTTCGCAGCGAGGAAAAATTCGAAATAACTTTACCAGGGGTGCTTTGTTTTCAGAAAAATTCGCACTTCAATATTGATCAGGGCTTCATATCCGTTTAATAAAAAATTCAACTTTTTCTTCCTCGCCCTGCAAAACATATGCCCTTAACAATTGCGGCCTATTTTTTTCTGAAAAAAGCGAGGAAAACCATTGAGAAAGCACCCCCGAAACACCCCGATATCACCTCGCAAATGGCCGTAAAAAAGCATGGCCACCCCTAAATTGTCACCCTATATTTATTAACAAATCTTTTATTCTTTATCAATATCTCAGAGCCCTCAGGCACTTAAATAGTTGATTTTTAACGTAATTGGAGAGAGGCTTGGATTTTGTGGCTGCTCGAACCGCGGTCGAAGAAATTTGAACTTTGTTATGTGTTTCGATCCGAATTCAGATAGTCTTTAGTAAAGTTTATTGCTCTGTAAATCTTATGGCACAAGATCATAGATATATATGATTCATTCCGTGCAACAAAAAATCACACTCCATTCATTATTTTCTCATTTTCTCAGGTTTTTAATAAAACAACCTGCCAAAAAAACAACTGAAGCGGCCAGTGTGCCATCGGCCACTGTAAAAAAAAACTCCAACCTTGAGTTGCGGCGATTCTTCCAACGAGGAAACAAACGATGAAAGGTAACGACTCTTCGTTCTCAATCTCATGCGTATTATTGATTCGCTAAGCTACGATTATTGTATATCGAGAAAATTTAACGAGAGTATCTTTTTCTTCCAGATATATCGGTGTGAAATCAAAAAGAAAAATGAAAGCGGTTGAACCAGCAAAAAAAAGGATCATCGAAACGAGGTATGGAATCGAACCCAAATTGTCATGGACGTCATGGTCTCAAGCGGCAGGGTGTCAGTTCGACACCGCACTGAGAAAAGAATTTTGTTGATCCAACAAATGGCACGGTGAAATACGTCGACAGAAATATTTTGTTGATTGAAAAATAATTTAGTTGTACTGATTAGTTGATAGATTAAATGAAGCAAAACACTCTTGATTTAATCTATCAACTAATGAGTACAACTAAATTATTTTTCAATCAACAAAATAGTTCTTTCGACGTATTTCACCGCGCCATTTGTTGGATCAAAAAAAATTTGGTTAATTCAACAAAATTCTTTTCTCAGTGCGTATGCGTATTGTCGCAGTCGCAATTTGCACATAGCAAACACTGCTGTGTCGCACTACCCGGTGTTGAACTGGAATCTTGTCAAAAAATGAAAAATATTTAAATCTTCGAAACGTGATGAATTATTAATTACTGTGTACGTTGTTTCCAAAGGATACCGGATATTACACCCATTGGAACAACGGGAGAAGTGGGATCATCATCCACGCCGACAATAGGGCGAAAGAACAATTCTTCCTCTTCATCTGACAGCCTCGATTCCGCGGAAGAGAACGAGGAACAAGGAAAAGCCCCGGTCAAGAAAATGAGAAAAAAATACAAAGTGAAATTCAACGAGAAATGGACATCAAAATTTCCCTGGCTGGAAATGAAGTCGAATCAGGCATTCTGCAAAGCGTGTCTTAAAGTTATTAGTGGAGGAAAAACGCATTTAAAAAGGCACGATGGCACAAGTGCTCATCAATCGAGGATCAAGGCCGCTGAAAAGACCGTCGAGATACAGGATTTATTGAAAAATGAACAACAACAACAGCACAACGAGATTGCGGAGCTCAAGATGATGATGTTCCTTCATGAGCACAACTTACCATTTCTCCTGATGGATCACCTGCCAAAATTCATCGCTTCTATTTGTCCAGACTCCAAGGTGGCAAAAAGGATAAAGTGTGCCAGAACAAAAGCTACGAGTTTAACCAGAGATTGTATTGCCGCTCAACAAAAAGAGGATATTGCGGAAAAACTGAGAAACGGCTTTTTTTCAATCATAATCGATGAAACGACAGACGTGAGCTCAGAAAAATCTCTGGTGATCGTAACGAGATTTTACGATTCGGAAAAGGAGCGGTGTAGAGATGCATTTCTTGGCTTGATTCAAGTGACGTCCTGTACTGCAGAAGATTTATTCAAGGCGATCGTCGAGTGTCTCGAGAATCACCGAATTCCCCTCACCAATATGATCGGATTGGCGGCGGATAATGCTTCCGTGATGATGGGCAACATTAATGGGGTCCAGGCTCGTTTCAAACGCGTTATACCAAACTTATTCGTTCTTGGTTGCATGTGTCACTCGTTCCATTTGTGTTCGTCGGCAGCAGCTCATCAATTACCGCGCAGTCTGGAAGAATTGATTCGAAGCATCTACAATTACTTCGCACACAGCAGCAACAGATCGGCGAAACTACGAGAGTTCCAAGTTTTTGTGGAACTAAAACCACACAAAATTTTGCATCCAAGTCAAACGAGATGGCTTTCTCTTCAAGTAAGTTTTTCAATTTTTTACTCGAATTTTGGAGGCTCGAGTATGCGATCGTGAGTGAAGCTGGCCGGAGAATCAACCGTTCGGATCTCGAATATTCCACATCGCACTGCACTTTCTTCATGTTTTACCATGTTTCTTTTCCCATGTTCCTTGACATTCCTCGATTTGTATCGTATCGTAGGCTGCTGTAGATCGCGTGATTGAAAATTGGGACGCCCTGATTCTTTTCTTCACCAACGAATGTTTTGAGGATAATTTGTCTTCAACGCAGACGATTTTGGGTCAACTAAAATCTCTGATATTCAAAGTATATTTCACATTCATGTCATATGTTTTGGATCTCGTCAACAAATTGAATTCAGAATTTCAAGCCGAAAAGACCAAGGTTTATCTCTTTCTGAGTCGCGTTCGAGGATTGTATCGAACAATTCTTCGAAATTTTATCGAACTCGGACATCTCGAAACCGTCCAACTACAAAAATTGCTCCAAGTAATCCGAGACATTATATAAAATTAGAAAAAGTGTACTTCGGTGTGAAAACCGATCTCTTGTTGTCGAATGAAAATATCGAGCCACAAGAAATTCACAATTTTCGGATACATGCTCTCGCTTTTTACGTCGATCCTCGAGCGTCTATAGCTGATCGGAACATCTCGTCACCCACGGACAGTACAGTGTCGACAGTTTCCGTGGTCCATTCCCGAAGTTTGACCGGATAACTAACAGCAATAGCGGCCGCAGCCATTGCTGTACACTGCTTTCCTCTTGATTCCTGTGGAAAAACAACATCTCCTTGGTGGATCGAACCACTCACCAAGAACTTACCCTCTTTCAAGGAGATGTCGTGTTTTATCTTGATGGATTTCGATCCCGCATTGCAAATGTCCTGGACCGTCTCGCTAGAAACATCGTCACATCCTGTCGTCGATTGGGCCTTTCCGTTTTCAACAACTTCTCTGTTGGCCTCAAGACGACATCTATAAACAGTCACAAATCGCGGAATCGTGCTTAGTTATAATATTTAAAAGATTTAAACCAGCGATTACAAGAACGTTGTGCACATGGTTGAGGAAATTTTAGGATAGCATTTCCTGACTGGTATATCTCGCAGGCTGTCTTGTTAGCGAGGAACAGGAAGTTTTTGTAGCCTTCGGTTTATTGCTCTGGGCAGTTGAAAGATAGCAATATAATTTGAATGCTTTTTGTAGCCTTGTAACTAAAGCGCACTTTTCAGTCTTCTCTCACTTTTGACTTGTTTTTTCTCCCGAGTTCAAATTGTTTGTAAATTGAAAAATATACTGTCACGGTACAATTTTAGGCTCTAGGACGTTCAGCGTTAAAAGGAAATTTAACCTTTCTCCTCTAGTTTGTGGTCGACTTCAATTTTATTTTAAATATATTTACTAGGGCGGTTCATAAAGATCGACGATTGTTATTTCATCAAAGCCCGGATTTCTATTGTTGCAGTAAGGTGAAAAAAGATTACTGACTAAATTGGAGCCCTTACATAAATTTTGTAGACGTCGCTCATCGCAAATTTCTATTTTCCGTTTAAATAACCTTTACATAGATTTAAAATGAAAACCGAAATTCTCCCGATAACACTCATGGTGAGACCACAGAATTGTGTCTACATCGTGAAAGTCGTACGGCAAATCGAATGTTTCGAAAAGTGACAATGAAAGTTGGAAGAATTTTTAGGGAAAAATTTGAGTGAATTTCTCTCTAAAAATTCATTGTCACTTTTCAAAGCATTCGATTTGCCATACGACTTTCTCGATGTAGACACAACTCTGTGGCCTCACCATTACAGTTTCCGGAAGAATTTGGCTTTTTTTTAAATAAAAAGGTAGTAAACGATGTTGCCAAACGTGGTATTGCTTTGATTGAAGCGTACAATCACTGCTAGACAAAGAACGAGGAACAATATCAATATTTGTTAAGAAGCGTACAAGAAAATGGTCGACTCTTTTCCGATTGTAGAAAAAACATCGGAAATAAATATCGGGTTTTTTCCCGGAATATATTTTGTTGTGTATGCTCCGTTCAATTCCCGCAACCGGGATTTCCAATCCTTACCTTTCATTCTCTCTCCAACCGCACAATCTCTCGTTTGTAGGAGTGAAGGTGTTGGGGAATGTTCCGTCTCAAATTCCCGCTCCGCGACACGCGCTCTCAGCGCGGCACTACAGTCGCGAATATGACGACCAATGACAGGAGGCTGCCAAGTTGTCAGGTGGCGCTGCCACAATGGGGAACGTGACAACTTGATCAGCGTCCATCTTTTTCTCTCTTCTCGATCGATCTCCCTACAGAGACGACGTGTTTTTGAGCTCTCGTGCTCTCGGACCTCGCGACACGAGGCATCGCGGAAAATCTCCTTTAAGTCGTATTTTTCTCTTGCTCTGACGAACTCCCATCCACGTGTGTTGAAAGTGTTCGTATTAACGCCGCGAAGAGACAGCTCCTTATTTCTCTAATTTATCTGTACTCTCTGGAATAAACTCTAAACAAATCTCTGTCTTCTCTCATCTCACGGCGAACACGTGTTGATGTTACGCACAAAGTGCGAGTGAGCGCTCCCTTTCTGACTTTGCTCTGTGTAACTATAGGCAATAAATCTAACAAAAGAGTACTCTCCAAAGCCTCGTGTCAAACAATCATTCTCTCTATACCAAAATTCTCCTGCGCGACAACATCCCGCCCTCGATCATAAAAACAGCGGCAAAATCCGGGTCAGTTTCCGGAACATTTGGTCCTTCGAGCCGGATCGAGGGCTAGTGTGGGAGAATTTTGGTTGTAATCAGGTTCTCAATGGAAATTCGGGTCGAACTTTTGGTTCGTTGAGCCGGATCGAAGACAAGTGCGTGGAATTTTTGTGTGAGAAACGGTCTCCTGGACAGTTCCATGTCGATCGCGCTAAAGCTTCGGCTGCTTTCGTGACGGCGAACTCTGTGACATTCTCAAATGACCGTCGTTTCAGTGAAAATATCGTGCTCCGTGAACATTTCGCGCTCTCAGTGAAAATCTCGCGTTTTGTTAACATTTCGCGAGAGTTCCGATAGCTCTCGCACCAGTGAATTCTCGGTGAACAATCTCAAGTGACCGCTCCGTGAATTCTCCATATTGTTCTCCGCGTTTAAATTTGCTGTGTGAACATTTTTCGTGAAATTCTGTAACGGCCATATCTCGGTATACAGTTTTTCGATCAAGTGCCTCTTGTTCTCTTGTGCGCGAATTCAAAACAAAGTTGACCTCGACGCCCAGTGGCACGTGTGGTGAGTGTGTGAGCCGCACCGAGACCGCGCGCCTGCGTAACAAGGTGGCAGTCTTGGATCTCGAGTGCGCTGCGGCCGCCGAAATTCACCGATCGATAATCAATGCTCGGAACGGCTCTAGCGGTAAGTGAAGCGCCCGGCCATGTGTAAGTGACAGTCGGTAACTCCACATCGATTATCGCGCGAGTGATCTCAATCTCGGACGATTATCGATCAAGGCAACGTGAATTACAACTCGAGTCTACGAACGTTCGTGAATCATCTCGTTCTCAAGTTGTTGTCTTTATTCAATTCGCGACCGCGCATATTATCATTTCTCTAAATAAAGCGAAATTCACGGCACTCTTGGACTTTGCGAGGTTTCGCAATGAGCTCAAATAAAGTGACAGCTCAAACGCGCAATAAGTGCGCGTTCTTTACTCTTGTGCTTCGTGAGTTCGCGCGCACCTCTCAGGCAGCCTCGCGTGCGTTTTTGCGATCCCTCCGGTACGTCGCGAAAATTAGTCTTCCGCGATAAATTCAATTCCGTTGTTTTGAAAATCGAAGCATTCTCGGACTTTGCGAATCTCGTCGCAACGAGCTCTAGTCAAATGACAGCTTGAACGCGTAGCAAGTGCGCGTTCAAAATGTGTGTTGTGAGTTCTCGCGCATCTTTCGGCCAATCATGCGCGAGTTCTCTCAATTGCTCCGGTATTTCGCGTGTTTCGAATATTTTTCGGGAATTTTCGCAAACCCTCGAACATCTCGCGTGTGGTTTTGTGATTTTCGAGTATCGTGTGGACGATTCCGGACTTTACGACCATGATCTCGGCATTTAAATTCAGTGCGTTTCGGCTTGAGTCGAATGCTCACAAATGTGAGCGACGAGAGAACCAGTGCTCAAGTTTCCCCCCCCCCTTCTCTCCCAACCGGCAGTGCTCCTAAGGAGTGATTGCGAGCTCAAACCTCGCGTCACTCTCCCCCTTCTCTCCCAATCGCCACTACTCCGGTGGAGTGACCGCGCACTCAAACTCGCGTCACCCACCCCTGTTTTCTCTCTTTTCCACCCATAGGAATCAAGGGAAATCGTGCTTCAAGGACTCAGGGAATCATCAATCTCTGTTTCCGATCCGTCTACTCCCAGGAACGCGTGAGCATTTAGGCTCACGTGCATCGAAACTGCTCGACAGCTCCAGAGACTTCGTCACTCGGGCGGCGCCCCGTTGGCGAAATGGCATGCCGGCAATCCGGCAATCCGCGCTCGGTTCACGACGGCGAACTTGCGCTCAGCTCGAAGCCTGCTCGCAGGCAGAGTGTGTGTACAAACGCTCTGCTCTCCTAGAGATCACAAGCCTTGCGATCAGCTCAGACTCATCGCTCCGTCCAAGGTCTGAGCCAAAAGCTTATCCAGGAGCTTTGGCTGCACCAATTCTGTGGGAAGAACCACTCCCAGCTCCAGTGTCTCTACAAAATGGCCTGCTGTAAGAGAAGAAATAACCAATTTGTAAGCTTTCTCTGTTCTCAGGTGGTTCAACACGAGCTAAAGCACTCGTGTACACAGCTCAATCTCTTCTCAGACCGGTCACAGCGCCATGGTGGCGGTGATATACAAGCACCGTCAGCCTCTCGTCCACTAAGAAAACGACAACTCCGAAACAAAGGTCGCTCCTTTGAAACGCCTGAACCTCCCCAGGCTCGAGCTCTCAGGCGCTCTCCTGGCAAAGCTCGTTCGATGCGTCAAGGAAATGGCGGAACTTGACGCAGAGACAACATATCAGTGGACACGAACTCTCAGGCACTCTAACCTGGATATAGGCTCTCCAATCCCGCCTTCAATCCTGTCAGCTCCACTGGATCACCGGACAACGTGCCGGTGAAGACTCATGCACTTCGGTGCAGGGTCTGTGCTCGGCAGAGGGGGATCCGTACACATCAATTGATAAGCCAACTACCTCTCTGTCGAGTCACACCTTCTTGCTCTTCCGGACACACAGGTGTCAACCACTCTGGACGATGTCTCCGAACCATTTTCAGGTACTTCTCCATCGTTCAACTCCAGACGTGGACTCGCCAACAAGGAGACATCTTCGCTCTGCAAAGATGGCGGGCGGAATGTTTGGGAATGTTCCGTCTCAAATTCCCGCTCCGCGACACGCGCTCTCAGCGCGGCACTACAGTCGCGAATATGACGACCAATGACAGGAGGCTGCCAAGTTGTCAGGTGGCGCTGCCACAATGGGGAACGTGACAACTTGACCAGCGTCCATCTTTTTCTCGCTTCTCGATCGATCTCCCTACAGAGACGACGTGTTTTTGAGCTCTCGTGCTCTCGGACCTCGCGACACGAGGCATCGCGGCAAATCTCCTTCAAGTCGTATTTTTCTCTTGCTCTGACGAACTCCCATCCGCGTGTGTTGAAAGTGTTCGTATTAACGCCGCGAAGAGACAGCTCCTTATTTCTCTAATTTATCTGTACTCTCTGAAATAAACTCTAAAGAAATCTCTGTCTTCTCTCATCTCACGGCGAACACGTGTTGATGTTACGAACAAAGTGCGAATGAGCGCTCCCTTTCTGACTTTGCTCTGTGTAACTATAGGCAATAAATCTAACAAAAGAGTACTCTCCAAAGCCTCGTGTCAAAAAATCATTCTCTCTATACCAAAATTCTCCTTCGCGACAACATCCCGCCCTCGATCATAAAAACAGCGGCAAAATCTGGGTCAGTTTCCGGAACAGAAGGAGTTCAACGCAATTAAATTATTAAATAAATTTATTCGTCAGAATCCTGATTGAAACTTGTTCAAAATTGATTAAAGCTGATAAGCGTGCGAAACTTGTCCGAATTGAAAAAAATTCAAATTATAAAACGAAATAAGCGTGCGTCATCAAAGAAAATTTGTCTTAATCAATCATAAAGCGAAATTAGCGCATTTCATTGTAAAAATCGATTAGTTACAGTGTTAAACAAACAAGCGTGCGTACAGATCACAAAACAAAAGCGCAAGAAATAGATCGGAAATCAGCATCGCGTCAAACAAGCGTTTTCCGCACTTTTTAAAGTAAAATAAGATTATCCACGTTAGATAAGCGTAATTAGTCATCGAAAAATAAGTGTTGATTAAAACACACAACTTGACATTGCATAGAATCAACGAGTCTTACTCGAATTCTCAGGAAAATAAGCAAGGGCTTAATTACCATCAATTACCATAAATTACCACGTAAGCGGTAAAATGACCGCATAAGTTTCCATCAAGATTTTTATGTCAAAAAATTCGTTTGTTTTTTGCCGTTCGATTGCAATAAAGGAAACACATGCAACATAAACAGAACACCTATTAATTTGTAAAATAACCCGTAAAATTTGAATAAATTGCTTTTTATTTGTTAAAATTTAAATAAAACTCTGGTTTTTTCTTCACACCTGCTCCTTTCTCTCGAAGTTTGAACCGACGCGTAACGCGAAGCGTCTTTGAGTAAATTTCGTACCGTTACAATATATATATGTATTTATAACCGTTCTATCATTTGTTGTTAATGTAATGAATTGATAAATAAATCGCAGTTTTCCTTCAAGAAAAACCCGTACAGTATTCAAAATAATGCAATTTTTTCATAACCAAGGAAGATAATATGATACTAAATGACATGATTTCCGAAAAAGTTTCCATAGATTTGCAACATGTTTCCACAGATTACTGCAACACGAGAAACCGGGGCTTTGAAGAAATAAAAACAGTCGATTTTTTGGAACCGCCCTAACATTTACATTTAAAACAATGTTTTGGTGTTTCGGTGGTTATTTCACTAAACTTACCCTGAAGACAAAGAAATTTTACGTTTTCACGTACTTTCTTATCGAAATTAAGTTTTTTTATAAATATTTTTACATAATAAATATTTTTTGCTGTTTGGGTGGTTATTTTTTCGAAATCACCGAGAAGATAAATAAATATTACGTTTTTTCTTTATTTTCTTATCGACATGTTTGTTTTAAATTTTTATTCAGGAAGAAATTTTTTGGGGGAAAGCACCGGATTTCGGTCAACAGCGTTTTCGTTGTGGTTGGCATTTTCGTCGTCGCCATTGTCATGTTCGTTCTTGTCGCCTGCCTGCGAATTCTAAAATGGCGGACGAAAAAATGACAAATGACATTTCGACGAAAGTCTGGACCAATGATAACGATCTTAATGCCAGTATTTTCATTTTTTGTTCCAATTGGAATACGTAGGTAATGAAAAAAAAATTTCTGCTTTCAGGCGAGAATTCCGGAACCGCTCGGAGGAGAGGGTGGGCCGACTCCGGTACGGGAGGAGGCGGAGGCGGCAGCCCAACCGGTGGTCGATCTATCGGTGGTCGTCGATCCACCGGCAGTTATCGAACCACCGACGGTCGTCGAACCACGGGCGTTAGTCGATCCACCGGCTGACGACGCGCATGCTGGGGGCCGTGCCAACGAGGTAGGTTCATGCTGACAACAAATGATGAAGAGAATCTATGTTTATTATTTTTATCAACATTTTCTTTAGCTGAAAATTGAAAGGGCGGTATATAATGGTTTTTAGGTTTTTTATAGATCGAGCACGCCACAGCGGAGAGAGGCGGACCGGAGGGCCCCCCTTTGAGAAGGCCCCGACGAGAGCCTCTCGAGGTAGGTTCCTCATCACAATGGATGACGAAGAAAATGTATGTCGTATCGACAATAAGGGATTGAGGTGTCAGCCGGATTAATGTTCAAGAAATATTTATTTAATCAAAACACAAAGAAATACATGAGTAAATTTGAAATAATTTTGTACTGATTTCGGAGTAAATTTAGAGCGACACGTGTTTGGAGCGCTTCCCGATAACGACTGGCGTCCTCGCGCCTTTGCCAGCGAGGCTTCGTCGTTCGGGCAATTATCATAATTCGCGTCGCACGAATCGTCTCCCTTTTTTTTTTCGAGTTCGAGGAGCTCGCAATTTCAAGGATCCTACACTCAGCCATCCTGTGTTGATATCGCCCTCGATATCGTCATTCTGTTTCTCTTCCATCGACTTCCCCCTCTTCTTCGTTCGGTCCTTCAAAATCGCTCGTCTCTGTCTCGTACTCGTATTCGATCGGCTGTGACCATGGCTTCATATGATCGGCAGACGTGCTCGTTGCGAACGGTCCGTCGTGCTCGCCAATTTTCTCGACCTTGTACCGGTCGTTGCGCAACACCGTCGTAACTCTGTATGGACCGAGGAATTTTTGGTCGAATTTCTGCCCTGGAGCGAATTGGGTCCTCTTGATCGCCACCAAGTCACCACTTTTGTAGATTCTCGCCTTTTTGTGTCGTTTATCGTATCGAACCTTATTTTCGTTCTGGATCTTGGCGATGTTTTTCTTTGCCTCGTTTCGCATCTCGGTCCGGCTTTCGTCGAACGCAGTCACGAATTCTTCATCGATGATTCTTTTGAGTTTTAAATCTTCTTTGCACCGCATGGTTCGACCGATCAGTAACTCGAAAGGTGTCCTGTTGATGCTTCGTTGGAACGACGAGTTTATTATCTGTTGCGCCTGGTCGACAAACTTATACCATTGTGCAGGGTCTTCTTCGGCTATTATTGTCAGAATTGGGATTATCGTTCTGTTTACACGTTCGACCTGCCCGTTGCCGCGCGGGACGCCAGCGGTAATTAGCACATGCTCGATGTTTTCGTCTTGGCAATATTGTTGGAAGACTTGGGCCGTGAAGGCCGTTCCTCGATCTGATATTATGCGTCTCGGATTTCCAAAGATCGTCGCCTGTTTCCTCAATCTCGTGACAACTTCGAGTGACGTCGTGGATTTGGTGGGATAGAGCCAAACGAATTTGGTAAATGCGTCCACCACCACCAGCAAATGTTTGTAATTCTTGTTCGTCGAGGGTAAAGGTTCTAAGTGGTCGATGTGCAGCGTGTCAAGGGGCGAATCTCCCTTGTCGATGGGGTTCAGGAAGCCCTCGACTTTTCCTCCTTTCCTCTCAGCGAGTATGCAACTCACACAGCTGCTAATTACTCGTTGGATCATTCCACGCATCTGTGGGAACCAGAATTCACGCAACAACACGTATTCCGTTTTTTTCCAGCTGAAATGTCCTCTGTCGTGTACTTTGCGGATCACTTCGTTTTGCATCGCTTTCGGCACGACCAACAACGTGGCGCCATCCCGCACTTTGTATAAAATTCCGTTCTTTACTTCAAACTTCGTTTCGTCTCCGCTTTTTATTCAGTCGATTATTTTCGCGATCTCCGAATCGTCTTCCTGCGCCTTTAAAACCTTCGCACTCACCGAGTCGATGCTCGACTGTATCGACATCACGTCGACGGGGTTTCGACTCAGCGCGTCGACGTGTTTCATCGACGTGCCTGGTCTGTGTTCGATGGTATAGTCGAACTCCTCTATTGCCAACGCCCATCGCGCTACTCGTAAACATATGTCTTTCTTCGCCATCGTCAGGGCGAAAGCGCGGCAATCTGTCACTATTTTTATTCGAACACCGTGTAGGTAAACTCTGAACTTCTTCAAGGATTTAATGACCGCCAAGATTTCCAGTTCGTAACTGGTGTAACGTTCCTCCGTCGGCGTCGTTTTCCAGCTCGCGTAGTACACGGGATGGAGCTGATTATCGTCGGTGTCTTTCTGAAAAAATATTGCGCCTAGACCGTGTATACTCGCGTCAGTGTGGAGCTCTGTGGGCGCTCCCACTCGATACAGTCTCAACACAGGCTCTTCGGCGAGCGAGGTCTTTAACGTCGCGAATGCCACCTCTTGCTGGCGCCCGAATTCGAATTTCTCGTCGGCTTTCAACAACTTGGATAACGGTCTCGCGATCGATGCAAAATTGGGGATGAATTTCCGGAAATATCCCGTAAGCCCGAGGAAGGATTGTATATGTTTCGTCGTGGTGGGCTTCGGGAAATTTCTTACCGCCGTCGTCTTTCGTTCGCTCGGCTTAACCGTGCCGCCCTCGATCACGTGACCGAGATATTCCACTTTTTTTACCAGAATTTGACATTTTCGCCAGTTAATGTTTAAACCGTGTTCGCTCGCCGTTTGTAACACGCGCGTCAACTTCTCTAAACCGTGGCGTTCGTCTTCGCCGAGCACGATTATGTCGTCAAGATACGCCAAAACCGATCCGTCGGTAAGAAAATCGCGAAACACGGCGCGTATTAGTCGCTGGAAACACGCGGGCGAATTACTCAGCCCGAACGGCGCACGCAAAAATTCATATTGCCCGTCAGGCACGGTGAACGAAGTATAGCCAATACTGTCGTCCTCGACCGGCACGTGGAAGAAACCGTCCTTCAAATCTAAACAACTAAACACTTTCGCGCGCGATAACTTGTCGATTTCGTCCTCGATTACCGGCAAGGGATAACGGTCGCGCACAATTTTTTTGTTTAG
The DNA here is from genome assembly GCA_037043255.1 of Diadegma fenestrale. Taxonomy (NCBI): domain Eukaryota; kingdom Metazoa; phylum Arthropoda; class Insecta; order Hymenoptera; family Ichneumonidae; genus Diadegma; species Diadegma fenestrale. The sequence continues at coordinate 53,646 of JAYDYC010000053.1, read as the reverse complement.
TCGGCGATAGTCTACACAGAGTCTCGGGTCGCCGTTCTTCTTTTGCACCACAACTATCGGACTCGCGTACGTCGATATGCTCGGCCGTATTACCCCTTCTTTCATCCACTTTTCGATTATTTCGTTAACCACAGCACGCTGTTCGAACGAAAGTCTCCGTGGGCTCTGGAACACTAGAACTTCGTCACTGGGGACAATTCTCATTTTAACGCCGGTACTCTTCGTCTTATTCGGCTGATATTCTTCGATTATTCGTCGGACTTCACGCTTTGTCTCAGGGTCGTTTACGCGGTGCAGCGGGATATCGGCCTTATCATTCTTTGGTTCTCCGTTGCTCACGTTTATGCACAGCACGGAGCGCCAACCTGCGTCCACTTCGTCTTCGGCAGATTCTGTCAATTTCGTTAGCGTTGCCTGTCTCTGCTTGAACTTGACTTCGGCAAAATCTGATAGTTCGCCTCCAATCAGCAAATCGTGTCCTGTGTATTCGTCAGGGATCACATCGAAGGAGAGTTCAAAAGAAATTTCGTGAATCGGCCAAGAGTCTTTGCGCCTTTCGAACCGATGCCGTCGAATGGCACTTGCACGTCTTCGAGCGGGGGTGCACCCAGTCCCACATACAGTGTTGCGCGGACGAGGTGCAGGTCGCTCCCGGAGTCAAGCACGGCAACAACGTCTTTATTAAGGATCTTTACCGATTTGTACGTCTTTTTGTCACTGGCCGTCGCGATATCGCACCGCGCTGTCTTGGTCACCTGTCCTTGAGCACTCGTCTCGGTGCACTTCGATGCGACGTGACCGAATTGGTTGCATTTAAAACACTTTGTACCCCTCGATTTGTCCGGGCAAGCATCGCTTATGTGATCTTTGCTTCCACAATTGAAGCAACGTTTCATCGGCGTTTCGTTCCTCGTTTGTCCCCTTTTCGTCTTTTCGTGATTTACTGTTTTGTTTACCTTCGCGTTTCTCGTCGCCGCGCTTCGCGACGCTTCGTACTGTAACAGTCGTTTCCTTAATCCCTTTATTGTGGTCACGCCGTATAGCATCGCCTTGTTGGCCTCGTCGTCTTGTATTTCGTCTATAATATACTGAATCTGGGACTCTGTATCGATGTCTGCGTGGCTAGCGATTTCTAACATGCGATAAGTGTACTCGACGTATGATTCGTCGTTCTTCTTCTTTGTCGCGCACAACTTTCGATGAATCGCCTTGCTATTCGTCGTTTTCGAAAATTCTCTTTGCAGTGCCCCCTTCATGGACGACCACGTTTTCGCAACACACTCGAAATTGACGAATAGCTTCGCGGAGCCTCGCAATAGCCTACGGCCATACATCACCATCTGTACGTCATTCCACTCACACATATCTGCGACTTCTTCGAAATTGTAGATCCAACGTGTAACACTCTCGTTCCCATCACCGGAGAAGGACTCGAGCGCGTCTTCGACATCTTTGAAGCTCATTACGGAGCGTTTCGAATCGCTCGTGTAACGCCTCCATCTTTCGTCGCCATCTTGGCGTTCGTCTCTGTCCTCGTGGTCTGCTCTCGTCGCGGTCCTTGGTCCTTCTTCTCCGTTTTGGCGTCCATCTTCGTTTTCACGGGTGGATCTTGGCATGGTTTTTCGTCTTTCGCTTCTGCTCGGACGTCCATCTTCGTCTTTCATCAGGCTCCTCATCATGCGAGCCCGGCTCTCTCGACGGTCCTTCCGCTTTCTTCGTTTCAGCTTTTCCAGTTCTTTCGCCGTTAATCCTTTGTCGGAATGACCGTCTTTTTCGTCGGATGCATCGCTGTTTTCCGAGCCCTCGCTTTCGGAGCTCATAACGTCCTCGTCGTCGTCGTCTTCACGATTCGTTCGTCTTAGAGCATTGGCGCTTGCAGCACCTTCGCCCTTCGTTTCTCCTTTCGCCAAGGCTTCGATTAGCCTCTGTTGCAGCACGGCTTTTGAGCCGGATATCGGTAGCTCGAGTTCTTCCAATTTTTGACGCAGTTCGTCAACTTTCATGAGCTTAGGGTCTTCCATTTTATGTCTTTCGTGTCGTCCCGTTGTTCTTCTTTCAACCCGAACAATAACGCCTAAACTAACTTTTTTTTTTATTTTCGTCAATCCCGGACGAGCCCCCAATTTGTCGTATCGACAATAAGGGATTGAGGTGTCAGCCGGATTAATGTTCAAGAAATATTTATTTAATCAAAACACAAAGAAATACATGAGTAAATTTGAAATAATTTTGTACTGATTTCGGAGTAAATTTAGAGCGACACGTGTTTGGAGCGCTTCCCGATAACGACTGGCGTCCTCGCGCCTTTGCCAGCGAGGCTTCGTCGTTCGGGCAATAATCATAATTCGCGTCGCACGAATCGTCTCCCTTTTTTTTCGAGTTCGAAGAGCTCGCAATTTCGAGGATCCTACATGTATTTTTATCATTTTCGATGGAATATACACTGCCGCTCAAAAGTTTAGATACACTACCCAATATTTCTTGCGGCACAAAAAGTTAAATAACTCTGTCAAAAAAGAAGATTTTCCAATTTTCGAAGCGGCGATTTAAAGAGGACAAATCAAGCTTCAGTTTGAACCGTTCAAATATTTTTTATGATTTTGTTTCGACTCAGTACAGACTTTGGTTTGTGACTGTTTTTAGGTTTTTTTTTGACCATGGCAAATCAGGCGCACAGCTTCAGGATTTTTTTGATTTTTTCTTTAATGATGACAAACTCAAAACTGGATGCAATAGCTCCATCTTTGTTTTTTAGAAAATTTTTTGCGATTTTTTTTCGAAAAGTTATCTGATTTTTTCCCAAATTCAATCAATTTTGAAAGTATTCAAAAGTATTTTGATAGTTTCTCTAACTTATCTAAGTGTAGTGAGTGCGTTGAATCATTACTTTATCGGCCTTAAAAAAAAACTAAGTTTCAAAAAAAATACTAAAAAAAAAAATTCAAAGAATAATTCCAAAAAAAATCGACGCGATTCAGGATCGAAATACACAATTTCTTTCATTCTTGACATTTTCTCTTAAACCCTATAGTTCTCGGGTTATTTAGAATTTTTTGAAATTGATTGATTTTGGGAAAAAATCAAATAACTTTTCGAAAAAAAATCGCAAAAAATTTTCTAAAAAACGAAGATGGAGCTATTGCACCCAGTTTTAAGTTTGTCATCATTGAAGGAAAAATCAAAAAAATCCTGAAGCTGTGCGCCTGATTTGCCATGGTAAAAAAAAAGCCTAAAAACAGTCACAAACCAAAGTCTGTACTGAGTCGCAAAAAAATCATAAAAAATATTTGAACGGAGCAAACTGAAGCTTGATTTGTTCCCTTCAAAACGCCGCTTCGAAAATTGGAAAATCTTTTTTTTTTGACAGAGTTATTTAACTTTTTGTGCCGCAAGAAATATTGGGTAGTGTATCTAAACTTTTGAGCGGCAGTGTATACTGAGTCGAAAGATATCAAAGTCCTTTTTCTTCGTCAAACTTGTAGAAAAAATATAAAAATAAAAAGGAAGGTTTGTTACAGAAATGAATTTTTTTCTTTTTTCAGATCGAGCTAGAGCCTCGCAGAGAGCCTCAGCGAGGGAGAGGAGGACGCGGGTACCGCCGTCAAAATCGTCAGGGCGGCGGAAGAGGATGGGGCGGTCCCGCGTCCAATTACGGCAGAGGAGGCTGGCGCGGCCGGGGCGGGAGGGGAGGGCCTAACGGCCCATTTCGAGGTGGGGCGAGACAAGAAAACACCGCCTCGAGAATTGTAATTTATGGCGGTGTTTTCAATATTTAAAAAATGTGAAACAATACATTGACTGTGTTTTCACTATTTCCCATATCCTAATTTAGTTGTCGCGAAATAAAAAAAGTTCTTTTTTTCCACACCGGAAGTTGAAAAAATTTTCGGAGTATTCAACCCCTTTAAAAAAATAGGTCCCTAAGTTAGATCGTCACCAAATCGGAATATCTCCATTCCTGGCAATGGTTACGATCTGTTCCTGAAATAAAAAGTCGCCTTTTTCCATACCGGAAGTTGTACAATCTTTCAAGATATTCAGGCCCCTAAAAAAATTACTTCCGCAGTTCCGATCGTCGCAAAACTTTTTTCCTAGTTCACTTGGCACGAAACCAAAGTATTCGTGAAATAATAAAAAGATCTTTTTTCCACACCGGAAGTTGGAACATTTTTCGGAGTATTCAACCCCTTTAAAATAATAGCTCCATAAGTTTGATCGTCACCAAATCGGAATCTCTCCATTCCTGGCAATGGTAACGATCTGTTCCTAAAATAAAAAGTCGCCTTTGTCCATACCGGAAGTTGTACAGTCTTTCAAGATATTCAGGCCCCTAAAAAAATCACTTCCGCAGTTCCGATCGTCGCGAAACTTTTTTCCTAGTTTACTTGGCACAAAACCAAAGTATTCGTGGAATAAAAAAAAGTTCTTTTTTTCCACACCGGAAGTTGGAACATTTTTCGGAGTATTCAACTCCTTTAAAATAATAGCTCCACAAACTTGATCGTCATCAAATCGGAATCTATCCATTCCTGGAAATGGTAACGATCTGTTCCTGAAATGAAGAAATCGCCTTTTTCCATACCGGAAGTTGTGAAGTCTTCCGAAATGATTAGTCCTCTTTAAAAATTACTTCCGCAGTTCCAATTGTCGCCAAACTTTTATTCAATTTCACTTGGTATCCAATCGAACTAATTGTGAAATAAAAGCATCGCTTTTTTGCATACCGGAAGTGGGTGAATTTATCGGAGAAATCGTTCAGAAGTTGAGGAATTTTCCGGAAAAAAAATGTACTACAATACTGAAAAATATTGAAAAAAAGCACAATGAAGACAAGGTTACCTCGCAATTCATCAACTCATATTTTATTTATGTATTGCGGGATAGAAAATTGTGTTGAGAATCGAACCCTCCCGGAACGTTAATCAAGCTCTGATGCATCTCGCTACGAGAGACGATGGCTTATAATATCAAAAACTGGTATCTGTTCATCAAAGCTATTTTATTTACTCGAGGCTTGCGCAGTAGGCAGCTGGTTTTCTTTTTTTTTACAGACAAACAGAACCGGCTTTTTGAAATGAAAAGAATGATGACGCTCGATCCCGGGCAAAATCTAAAATTTCACACACAAAAAAAAATCTACTCCCACGATAGGAAAGAGACGCGTTTCATCCGATTCACTACGGAATGAGCTACTCGTGTCGAGGTCGCAAAAAATTGCCCTTCGAAGCAAATCGTGGAATTTTGAAAAAAATCTACTCCCACGATAGGCTAGAAACGCGTTTCATTCGATTCTCTATCGAATGAGCTAATCGTGTCGAGGCCAAAAAAAAGTGCCCTTTCGAGAAAATCGTGGGACTCTGAAAAATTTCAAAGACCTCGGGACTTCAAAATCCTTCTTGCGTTCGCGATTTCATATTGCCGCGCATATACGCCTGTTCGATTTTACCGACAGTCTCGCCTAGCGAACCTGACGGCGAAAGCTGGAACCCGCTACCCACGGTTGAGCACGCCAATATGGCCGCTACTCTGCTTCGTACGAGTCGCGTGCTGTTCTACTGGATTTCTCCGCGAGTTTTCGTCTAAATCATCGGAAGTGAATTTTGTTTTGTGCAGTGAAATGGTGCGATAGCGGGTTTGGTCCGTTTGATTGTGTAAAGTGAACGGTGGATTTTTATTTAATTGTTCTTCGCAACGCGCGCAGAAGCTGTCATGGCGTGACCTTGTCACTCCATATTTTCATTAATTTGTTACGAGCAAATAAAAAATCTGACGTTCGGATAAGGACCAGACCCGCCTTCGTACGGTGATAACGAATTGTTCTGTGTTTTTTTTTCCCCCTGTAAACATAAAATTCGCGACGAAGCCGGTTAAAAAAGATTTTAGTTGTCCTCGACACCACCTGGCGCTGCGTATGCCATCGCTCGATGGGTCTTAATCCAAAGATCCACCGTTTTTCGATTGCCCCCGATGATAGCTCGGATATGATCACGAGGACAGCCGGCCTGGTATAGACCGACGATCCGTCCCCGAGTCCCTGAATTATAATTCGTAAACAAATTACGCTCCTCTTCATTTGCTTCCGCCATATTCACGATTGCCTTGAAGGTAGAGATAAATATAAACACGAACAAAAGACAACGCATTATAACTACGCTGTAGTCAATAAAATGATGGATCATACAGGGTGATTCAGAAAGACTTGCTGTCCGGGTACCCTCGGGTTCGGAACGATATTTAAAGAATTCCTACTTAGCCGTTTTGAAAAATTGAAGGGGCATTCACAGGGGCTAAGACGGGGCTCTCGCTCGCATTCAGAGCAAATATTTTTGCCGATGGTTTCGAAGGCAATGTTACAGGACACGACTTTCGCGCAAAAAGTATCTGGCTGTCGTGTGACGTTAGGCATGTGTCAGCTGACGCGATCGCTCGGGATTTTTCTAACCCTCGAAGAAAAAAAAAGTGACAGACGATGATTCGCGCCAACGACGTCGAAAGTCGGATTTGAAAGGGCGTGAAATGTACGCGAACTAAATGTTGGACCGAGGACGCGGGAGATTGAGACGGAAGGAAGGCGAAAACGACGAAGACAGCGAGGATACCAAGACGTTTACGAGGATGATGGTGACGACGCGGTGGAGACGAAGTGGATATTGAGGAAGACAAATATTAATGAAAACGACGATGATTTTGAAAAAAATTGAAACTGTGAAAAAAATGTAAACGTGTGAAAATAAAAAAAAAAGTTGAAAATATTTGCACTTTCTTGATTAATAATTTGACAGTTTTATTGTGAATTATTTTATTGTTTTATAATTAGGATGAATTAAATATTGAAATTGAAAATGAATTGTAATATTAAAAAAATGAAAAGAGCAAAGGGAAATTGAAGAAGACGACGACGATTACGGGGACGATGCGACGACGATGATGGTGGGGAGGACGACGGGGACGGTGATAACTGTTTCAGTAATTGGTCAAAACTTGTTAGAGTGCAATATTTCGGGGTCTAACCCACATTGAAAAGCGATTCACTCGATCCCGCTGAGATCGATCAACCGAATGGTGCGTGCCGTACGCGGTCCATACAACAGTGAAGAAAGTGCGGCTCGAAAATTTTAGATAGTCTAAAACGAGTTGACGTTTCGCATGCAGGGTGAGCATCTTCGCACTCGGAGTGCAGAATTTGCTTAAACCACGTTCGAACCGAGTCGCATCTCTGTTTGTGCACTCCATTAACCGATGGATGCAATCTTGGCGTGGGCTGAACAACGGTTAGGATGGTAATGACGTCTGAATTTGAAAATGAATCGCAGGAAAGTCGGACGTCATTACCATCGTAACCGTTGTTCAGCCCGCGCCAAGATTGCATCCATCGGTTAATGGAGTGCAGAAACAGAGATGCGACTAGGTTTGAACGTGGGTTAAGCAAATTCTCATGTTCGAGTGCAAAGATGTTCACCCTGCTTGTGAAACGTAAACTCGTTCGACTATCTGAACATTTCGAGCCGAACTTTCTTCACTGTTGTATGGACCGCGTGCAGCACACACCATTCGGTTGATCGATATCAGCCGGATCGAGTGAATACCCCGAAATATTGCACTCTAAAAAGTTTTAACCAATCGCCCCCAGTTCAAATTCGGTAATTGGTCAAAACTTTTTAGAGTGCAATATTTCGGGGTCTAACCCACATTGAAAGGCGATTCACTCGATCCGGCTGACATCGATCAACCGAATGGTGTGTGCTGCACGCGGTCCATACAACAGTGAAGAAAGTGCGGCTCGAAATGTTCAGATAGTCGAACGAGTTTACGTTTCACATGCAGGGTGAGCATCTTCGCACTCGGACATCAGAATTTGCTTAACCCACGTTCAAACCCAGTCGCATCTCTGTTTCTGCACTCCATTAACCGATGGATGCAATCTCAGCGAGGGCTGAATAACGGTAACGATGCTAATGACGTCTGATTTTTAAAAGGAATCGCAGGAAATTCGACGTCATCGTAACCGTTGTTCAGCCCGCGCCAAGATTGCATCCATCGGTTAATGGAGTGCACAAACAGAGATGCGACTCGGTTCGAACGTGGGTTAAGCAAATTCTGATGTCCGAGTGCGAAGATGCTCACCCTGCATGCGAAACGTAAACTCGTTCGACTATCTGAACATTTCGAGCCGCACTTTCTTCACTGTTGTATGGACCGCGTGCAGCACACACCATTCGGTTGATCGATGTCAGCCGGATCGAGTGCATCGCTTTTCAATGTGGGTTAGACCCCGAAATGTTGCACTCTAAAAAGTTTGAACTAATCGCCCCCAGTTCAAATTCGGTAATTGGTCAAAACTTTTCAGAGTGCAACATTTCGGGGCCTAACCCACATTGAAAAGCGATGCACTCGATCCGGCTGACATCGATCAACCGAATAGTGTGTGCTGCACGCGGTCCATACAACAGTGAAGGAAGTGCGGCTCAAAATGTTCAGATAGTCGAACGAGTTCACGTTTCGCATGCAGAGTGACCATCTTCGCACTCGGAGTGCAGAATTTGCGTAACCCACGTTCGAACCTAGTCGCATCTCTGTTTCTGCACTCCATTAACCGATGGATGCAATCTTGGCGCGGGCTGAACAACGGTTACGATGCTAATGACGTCTGAATTTGAAAACGAATCTCAGGAAAGTCAGACGTCATTACCATCGTAACCGTTGTTCAGCCCGCGCCAAGATTGCATCCATCGGTTAATGGAGTGCAGAAACAGAGATGCGACTAGGTTAGAACGTGGGTTAAGCAAATTCTGATGTCCGAGTGCCAAGATGCTCACCCTGCATGCGAAACGTAAACTCGTTCGAGACTATCCCAACATTTCGAGCTGCACTTTCTTCACTGTTGTATGGACCTCGTGCAGCACACACCATTCGGTTGATCGATCTCAGCCGGATCGAGTGAATCGCTTTTCAATGTGGGTTAGACCCCGAAATATTGCACTCTAAAAAGTTTTAACTAATCGCCCCCAGTTCAAATTCGGTAATTGGTCAAAACTTTTTAGAGTGCAATGTTTCGGGGTCTAACCCACATTGAACGGCGATTCACTCGATCCGGCTGAGATCGATCAACCGTATGGTGTGTGCCATACAACAGTCAAGTTAGAAATTTCACGGCGAATAACGCAAAATGCTCTCAAAGTATGTAAACAAGGGAAAAATTATTTATTCAAAGCAACATGGCATATATGGCATATATATCAAAAAATGAAAAAAATATTTTGAATATAATATGTCTAAAGACATACCAATGAATTATTACGAATTACAATAATAATACTTACGCGTTTATTTCAGTATTTCTAAGAAATTCGATCAGCGGCAACCGATTATTCCTGACGAAACTACGAAGGTACTCGGCGCGGTGCTTTAGATATGTCTCTTCGTAGACTTCGTCACAAAAATTTCCCGAACTATCGGACGAGGCAAAACTTTTTTTCTTTCCAACGGCGATGAATATTTTTTTTTGGTAAGAAGGACGAGGAGCTTTCGCAGTTGGCGGGGATTCTTAAAAAGATCCGTAAAATATCTCCTGCGCACCATTGTGGATGAATGTTATGACAGGAGACGAGACTATGCAATGGCAGTTCAGTAGTGAAGGAATACAAAGGTTTCATTTGTTTCATAATCTCGTCTGAAATAAATGTCTGTTTCGATCATCGTTACACACAACTTCACACCCCTGTGGCTGCGTTCAGCTGTGACAGTCAGGCAGAGGTAATAACGACTCCCGGGGGAAAAAGCCTGGACAATCACTTTTGACATATGACTTTTTTTCCAGCCACTCAATTTAATACGCTGAAAAGAAGAGAAAACACGCGCCAAAGTCTCAATCTACCGCATGAATGCAATTTTCGATTTTTGACCTTGAGTTGGAAAAAATCAAAGTTTTAACATGAATTTGGGGCGAAGAATTTTTATTCTTGGTTCCATGCGGATGAAATGCTGATTTTTTCGCTGCAACTAGACTCAGTGGAGCTCAATTCAAGCCCAGAGTGATGTCTCTATCTCAATTTTTCATCGAGATATGATTTTTTGCTCATTTCCATGATTTTAGCTTGAAAATGACGATTTTTCGACAATTTTCAAATGAAAATCGCTCTTCTCCAAGTAAAAATCGTATTAATTATGATTTTTTTTTCAGCCACTCGATTCGATACGCTGAAACAAAGAGGAAACACGTGCCAAAGTCTCAATTTATCGCGAGAATTCAATTTTTGACTTTTTACCACGAGTTGGAAAAAATCAATATTTTAGCATGAAGTTGTCGCCAAGAATTTATCTTCTTGGCTCAATGAGAATAAAATGCTGATTCTTTCCCTGCAACTAGACTCTGTGGAGCTCAATTCAAGCCCAGAGTCATGTCTCTATCTCAATTTTTCATCGAGATATGATTTTTTGCTCATTTCCATGATTTTAGCTTGAAAATGACGATTTTTCGACCATTTTCAAACGGAAATCGCTCTCCTCTGACAATGAGTAAAAATCGTATAAATTATGATTTTTTTTCAGCCACTCGGTTTGATACGCTGACAAGAAGAGAAAACACGCGCCAAAGTCTCAATTTATCGCGAGAATTCAATTTTCAACTTTTGATCACGAGTTGGAAAAAATCAAAGTTTTAACATGAATTTATCGCGAAGAATTTTTATTCTTGGCTCCATGCGAATGAAATGCTGAATTTTTCCCTTCAAATATACTTTGTGGAGCTCAATTTAAGGCAAGAGTCATGCACGAATCATCGTCTGTCACAACGGTTTGAGCAACATGGCTCTTGTTTTGCACAGATGCTAATCGATACCAGCTTTTTGTTTGCTGAAAATTTTGGCGGGATCGTTAGAAAATTTCGAATTCTACAGCATTTTGAAAAAAAAAAGATGTCGACGCTCTAACTTTCGCAAATTTCAAGATTTATTGTTAATTTTTTTTTTTATAATTAGAGTATCATAAACTTTTGAAAAGTAAAAAAAGAACGCCAATTTTAAAAGATCGCAACCTCAGTAGAAAAATAATTACTCAATTTTCTTCATATCACTTTGACATAAAAAACAATTTAGATTTACAAAATGTAATGCATTTTTCCTTCCCTACGAACGATATTTTGAAATTCCCCAAAATTTTCTCAAAAACTCTCAAGCTCAATCGACAAAAAGAAATGAAATCATTGCAACATAGCCAAGAATTAAAAAAATAATGAATAGCTACATTTCACAGGGAAACATGTGCACCCTCAATACATTTTGTGTATTTGAGGGTCTGCAAAGGCTCTACAAAAAAATGCAAAAAATTGGCGTGCATGGTTAACTAAAAAAGTTCGGCGAAGGCCTGCGTCACTGTTCTTATTAGAAGTTTCCGCATGCACGCGCAAAGTAGCATTATGACGTCATGTAATGGGGAATGGAACATCCTCCGAAATTCTAAATGTTCGCTGTTTTTTCTGTTCTCTTTCCGCGATGATAATTCCATATTATTCCAAATGTTCGCTGTTTATCCTATTCCTCTTTCCGGGATGATATTTCCTATTTTCATATTAAACAAAAATCTCTCCTCTTTGCACAATTAATAATCATTTTCTAAAGTCTGGAGAGCCAAGGGGAACGAAACTTTTAAAAAATTTCATTCCATGCAATCTGATAAATGTTTTTTTATCTTGACGAGATTTGAATGAAAACGATTTCGATTTTTCAGATGAAAAACGGAAATTCTATTTTAGGCAATTGTTCAAGTTTGTCCGCCTCTCCCTTAAATTGATTCTTTATCTTTCCGGGCTTTTTTAGTTAACCATGCACGCCAATTTTTTGCATTTTTTTGTAGAGCCTTTGCAGACCCTCAAATACACAAAATGTATTGAGGGTGCACATGTTTCCCTGTGAAATGTAGCTATTCATTATTTTTTTAATTCTTGGCTATGTTGCAATGATTTCATTTCTTTTTGTCGATTGAGCTTGAGAGTTTTTGAGAAAATTTTGGGGAATTTCAAAATATCGTTCGTAGGGAAGGAAAAATGCATTACATTTTGTAAATCTAAATTGTTTTTTATGTCAAAGTGATATGAAGAAAATTGAGTAATTATTTTTCTACTGAGGTTGCGATCTTTTAAAATTGGCGTTCTTTTTTTACTTTTCAAAAGTATTTTTCCACGGATTTCTCTTCTTTTTGAAAAGCGGGATATTCATCAACATTTTTTTGTAATTATAGAGGCATTATTTGTTCTGGTTGGTTATTCTTGAAATAAAATAAATCTCTTCAAAAACTTCTGTCGACACCCCTGGTAAATTCCTTTAAATATCTCGACAACAGTCATGATCATAGACTCAAAGAACTCTCATCGAGAACCTTGTTCAATCCCTCAAGGAAACCACGAAGAGACTCGTGGTCAATCTCTCAATGAAACCTCAGTGAGGCCCTTAGTCAATCCCTTAAAAAAGCTCGTCTACCCTTGGCTAGTCTGTTGCAAGAATCTCGTCAAGACTTTTTATCGACTCTTTAAAAAATCCCATCCAGACTCTTGACTAATCCCTTAAAAAAGTCTTGGCACGATTCTTGGTCGATCTGTTGAAACAAGTCTCGACCAGAATCTCGATGAATCTTTTGAAAAAGTCGCGGCGAGATTCTTTATGAATCCCATAAAAAAAGTCTCTGGACGCTTCCACTCAATGCCTTGAAAAACTTCCGTCGACACCGCTTCCGCAAATCCCTTCAAAATATATCGGCGAGGGTCATGATAAACCCCTTCAAAATTCTCGTCCAGACTCTTGACCAATCCCTTGAAAAAGTCCTGGCGAGATTCGTGGTTAATCCCTTAAAAACTCCCATTAAGAGCCTTGGTTAACCCTTTCGAAATTGTCGTCCAGACTCTTCGTTAATCCCTTAAAACCATAGTGACGAGACTCTGAGTTTAGTAAATATTAACTAACTCTTAAGAAACCACGTTCGAGACCACTGGTGAGCGCCTTAAAAAATTCCGTCAAGACTCTTCGTCAATCCCTCAAAAAAGTCCTGACGAGACTTCACCCTTCTTCCTCGTGCCCTTTCTCCCTTCGTTCTCCCGTTTTATAATCGTTTTATTGCATTTTTGGCTTATTTTTTGACTCCGAGCGAAATTGCCCCAGGCTCACGTGAACCTGCATAAAAAAACGAAAAGAATAAGCCCAAGGTGGATCATTTTCATTGAATTTTATAAGAGACAGGAAGTTTTTAAAACTGGGGTGATTTATGACCCCACGTCACCGGAAAGTTTAAATAAAATAAGGTTACCGTGCAAAGGTCAAAAACTTCCGTGGCAACCCCCGGTCAACCCCTTCAATCATAAAGTCTGATAAATATTTTTTATGTTGCCGAAATTTGAATGAAGAAGATCTTGATTTTTGAGATGAAAAACAAATGACATCAAAAACCTGGAGCCGTGGACCTAGACACCGAAACCCATGAAGGAATGGACCTAGACATCAAAGACCATAGAGCCGTGGACCTAGACATCGAAAACCATGGAAAAATATACCTAGACATCAAAAACCATGGAGCCGTGGACCTAGACATCGAAAACCATGGGGAAATATACCTAGACATCGGAAACAATGGAGAAATATACCTTGACATCGAAAACCATGGAGAAATATACAGAGACAACTAAAACCATGGAGAAATATGCCTAGACAGCAAAAACCTTAATAAATATACCTAGACATCGAAAACCATGAAGAAATATACCTAAGCATCGAAAACCATGGAAAAATATACAAAGCCGACGAAAACCATGGAGAAATATACCTAGACATCAAAAACCGTGAAGAAATATACCTAGAAATCGAAAACCATGGGGAAATATACCTAGACATCGAAAACCATGGAGCCGTGGACCTAGACACCGAAAACCATGGAGCCGTGGACCTAGACACCGAAAACCATGAAGCCGTGGACCTAGACACCGAAAACCATGAAGCCATGGACCTAGACACCGAAAACCATGGAGCCGTGGACCTAGACACCGAAAACCATGGAGCCGACGACCTAGACATCGAAAACCATGGAGAAATATACTTAGACATCGAAAACCATGAAGAAATATACTTAGACATCGAAAACCATGAAGAAATATACCTAGGCATCGAAAACCATGGAGAAATATACAGAGACAACAAAAACCATGGAGCCGTGGACCTAGACACCGAAAACCATGGAGAAATATACCTAGGCATCGAAAACCATGGAGAAATATACCTAGACAGCAAAAACCTTGAAGAAATATACCTAGACATCGAAAACCATGAAGAAATATACCTAGGCATCGAAAACCATGGAGAAATATACAGAGACAACAAAAACCATGGAGCCGTGGACCTGGACACCGAAAACCATGGAGAAATATACCTAGGCATCGAAAACCATGGAGAAATATACCTAGACAGCGAAAACCTTGAAGAAATATACCTAGACATCGAAAACCATGAAGAAATATACCTGGGCATCGAAAACCATGGAGAAATATACCTAAACATCGAAAACCATGAAGCCGTCGACCTAGACATCGAAAACCATGGAAAAATATACCTAGACGTCGAAAACCATGAAGCCGTCGACCTAGACATCGAAAACCATGAAGAAATATACCTGGGCATCGAAAACCATGGAGAAATATACCTAAACATCGAAAACCATGAAGCCGTCGACCTAGACATCGATAACCATGGAAAAATATACCTAGACGTCGAAAACCATGAAGCCGTCGACCTAGACATCGAAAACCATGGAGCCATGAACCTAGCGATCAAAAACCATGGAGAAACATACCGAGACATAAAAAACCATGGAGCCGTGTACCTTGACAACGGAAACCATGGAGCCGTCGACCTAGGCATCGAAAACCATGAAGAAATATACCTAGGCATCGAAAACCATGGAGAAATATACAGAGACAACGAAAACCATGGAGAAATATACCCAGACAACAAAAACCATACCTACACGTCGAAAACCATGGAGAAATATACCTAGACAACAAAAACCATGGAGCCGTGGACCTAGACACCGAAAACCATGGAGCCGACGACCTAGACATCGAAAACCATGGAGAAATATACCTAGACATCAAAAACCATGGAGCCGTGGACCTAGACACCGAAAACCATGGAGCCGACGACCTAGACATCGAAAACTATGGAGAAACATTCCTAGCCATCGAAAACCATGGAGAAATATACTTAGACATCGAAAACCATGGAGAAATATACAGAGACAACGAAAACCATGGAGAAATATACAGAGACAACGAAAACCATGGAGAAATATACCTACACATCGAAAACCATCGAGAAATATACCTAGACATCGAAAACCATGGAGCCGTGTACCTTGACAACGAAAACCATGAAGCCGTCGACCTAGACATCGAAAACCATGGAGAAATATACAGAGACAACAAAAACCATGGAGAAATATACCTACACATCGAAAACCATGGAGAAATATACCTAGACAACAAAAACCATGGAGCCGTGTACCTTGACAACGAAAACCATGATAGCTAGACAACGAAAACCATGGTAGCTAAACAACGAAAACCATACGGAAAGAGAGGCCCGATATAGTCTGTCTCTCTCGCTCAGTGGCGCGCAAAGAGTGGGGATACCACGTTTAGCGGGGCGGGTGACGTCACGGGCCGAAAATGTCCACCAGGCACGTAAGGGCGTATGTCCAAGCGCCTGCGCACATAACTTACGCCTTTCTGACTCTAAGAAACAGAAGGGATCCCAAACCTCGCGTCCAAAATCTTCAATGTTAGATTTCTCTGGATTGGCTGAACGGATTTTGTTCTACCAAGGACCATTCGAAAGATAAAAAATCATAGAAAATTCAAATCTAATATGAGATTTTTCCCTCAACCCGTTCTCCTGTGAGAACGATTTAAAGTTTCCGTGACGTCATAAAATGCCTATTTTACTGTATATAAGAGTACGGCCGGCTCGCGCGCTACGCTTTTCTTTTAAACTTGGCGTCGAGCCGCTGCCGCGACTCTTGATAGGAAGGTTGGTATTGAATTCGGAAAATGTCGGTTGAGCGGTTTAAATTGTACGATTTGTCGAATTTTACAAAAATGTGAGTTTTCCTAAAAATCGTCTGACCGCTTCGATTTTTGCAAATTTTGTAAGATATTGTGAATAAATCTGTACTTCCTTTTTTCTTTCCAGAAAAGTTGTTGAAATTTTATTATTAAAAGGCAAAAAAAAGGCTGCAAATTGAAATTTGCAAATTATTTTTCTTCACGGGTTAGAAGAATCAGTTATCGAGTGGAATTCCATCGATCTCCAGATGAATCCAATTGTAAAAGCTGGTGGACCAGGTTTGAAACGTGGTTACTTCGTAGAAACCATCAACCCCAAGGTTGGACTGATGAGTTTTTTGGTCAAAGTTCACTCGTTTCATTGATTGAACCGGTCTACGAGCTTTGCAGCAATGAGATATTTCGCGATGGCCTAAGACAGGTGTTTCCATCGATTAGTGCAGACATTTTGGGAAGAATAGCTGCGCCTAAATAGCTGCGGGATACCATCATCCATTCTGGATTCACCTGGACTATCAGAAGCTCAGGAATGCCTAATTCGTTGATCGAGAATGGCAATACCTCTGAGACAATTGTCTTTCAATTTTGAATGAAAGTGTTGGATTTAATGAACTCAATTTTGAAATTTAACAATTTTGCTTCCTCATAGAGGAAGCTTTGTGAGGGTGGAAGTTTTTTTTTTTCCAGTCTTCAATGTCAATGTGCTTAAAATGTCCCAAAACGTCAAAAAATCATATCTAGAAAAAATTTCCGGATGTGTGTGTGTGTGTGTGTGCGTGTGTGTGTGTGTGTGTGTGTGTGTGTGTGTGTGTGTGTGTGTGTGTGTGTGTGTGTGTGTGTGTGTGTGTGTGTGTGTGCGCGCGCGTGTGTGTGTGTGTGTGTGTGTGTGTGTGTGTGTGTGTGTGTGTGTGTGTGTGTGTGTGTGTGTGTATGTTCTGGTACTGTAAAATTCAAATGGTTTTAACTCGAGAACGGTTTGAGCTACCAGGCTTTAGTTCTGCACAGATGTTAATTTATATCAGCTTTTCGTTTGCTGAGAATTTTGTCGGGATCGCTAGAAAAATTCGAATTATACAGCATTTTGAAATTTTCAAAAAAAGGGTGTCGACGCTCTAACTTTCGCAAATTTTAAGATTTATTACTAATTTTTTTTTTTTTTTTATAATTAGAGTATCGTAATAGGAAGGTTGGTATTGAATTTGGGAAATATCGATTCAGCGGTTTAAATTTTATGATTCGTCGAATTTTACAAAAATGTAAGTTTTTCTAAAATCGTCTGACTGCTTCAATTTTTGAATATTTCGTAAGATATTGTGAATTTTATTATTAAAATGCAAATAAAAAAGGCTGCAAATTAGAAATTGCAAATTGCTTCCTCAAGATGCTCAAGATGCATAATGTTTGTTTCACTTTTGTTCCGGAAACTGACCCGGATTTTGCCGCTGTTTTTATGATCGAGAGCGGGATGAAATCATGCAAAAGAATTTTGGGTTTGAGAAAATTAGAGTCTGACACGAGGCTTTTAGAGAGTACACTTTTGTTAATTTATTGCCCATTTACGTAGAGCAAAAGTCGATTACAGAGCGATCACTCGCATAAAAATGCGTAACACCGATACGTGTGGAAAGAAATATCCGATTGGAACGAAACTTTCGGTTTTATTATTCTATATTTTCTCAGTCTTCTCAAATTTTTTCATCAAGTTATATGTCATTTTATGCCCGGTACAAGCATTTCGCCGAGGCGTCTCGAGGGTGCATTTGTCGTGCGGCGGGAAAGGTGCAGTTCGCAATTTCCATCTGAAACAAAGAACCCGACTTTTTTTTTATAGTATAGCTCCTAGTTAAACCAAGAAAATTCAACAAAAAGTGAAAAATTCAACAATTTTTCGCGAATTCAAATAAAAAATCATTTCTTGTGAAAAAAAATTCACTTAAAATTGTTTGAAAAGTGGGTTAATCTCAACTTTCTTAAGGTTTTTTAGGTTCGACTAGAAGTGAATTTAATCGCGTATAGAATGCATTTCGTTTTTTTTCGATGGGACGTTTAGTTTTTTCCTTATCTTTCCCGCCAATTAGGAAAAATCGTAAAAATGAAAAACCGAGAAATCGTGCGTCAGTTTTCGTATATAAAGAATCGTATTTTCTGCAACTTACCGCATTAATATGCTAATCAGCGATTCCTGGTCCATAGAGGTGCCCTATAGACTCTTCAAAGAGCTATACAATAGATCACAAAACGTACAATAGATCAAGGGGTGGCACGCGCGGTCCGAACGATCTCGCTCGTATACCTGCTCGACGCTTGCTCACTATTTCTTCTGTAACTCCGAAAATATTCAGAATTTGCGTCCGAAATTTCGGGACACATTCTTGGATAGTTCGGGAAGACATTTGTCCAAAAAAAATTGATTTTTTGAAGCACCTAAAGCCTGCTCCCCCCTTAATGCAAACTGACAAATGCTATGTAAAAATTAAAATTCTTCTTTCATAGATGGAAATGAGATGATTATTAACCCGGCGTGTGTATACTGGGTCTTTAAAGGAACAGTCGAAATTTCGGAATTCCGTTTTTTCCACTTTTTAGACGATTGCTTTTATTTTTATTAACAACGGTTTTTAACTTTTGAGTTCGGTAGCTGCTGGGCCATATAGTAGACACTTCAATAAGTAAACCAGAATTTTTTCAGATTTTTTGGAAGCCTACAAAACCTTTTAAACTCGACTGTTCCCTAAAGTACCCAGTGTACACACCGTGCACCGAAAAATATAGTGTACACACGGCGGGTTAATCTGGTTGGTACATTCGATTATCTTTTGTCTTCCCGAAATTATTTTCGAAAACCATGCAAGCCAAGTTTTTGTATAATCTTTGCAGTGAATTCGTCCGGGAAGTACGTGTACGTGTTCGCGTGCCCTTGTACGCAAACGTGCCCTTTTTTTATGTTTCGTTTCCCGTGGAATTGTATTGTACTTACTGTGACGGTCTGGCAATAATGGGAAGAGTAGAGGTGGCCCTAGCGCAGTGGTTAGTGCTCCGGACTCTGACTCCGTGGGTCCCGGGATCGAGTCCCACTCGGATCACGTTTTTATTCGCTCATTATTGCTGGACCGTGCCTCGTCACAGTACATTCATGGTCTTTGGCTAGCATGAAGTCATCATAATATTCAGGATAATCATGCTGGAATCCTCCAAAATGCAGAAACCGTCCGAATATGTTAAGGGCGTACGTTCGTCCATGAAATAAAGTCATTCACTTATGAGCTCTTGGCTATGGCACAATGATTTCATTTTTTTTGTCTCAATTGAGTTTGACACTTTTTGAGACTCGTCAAGAATAGAATATGATCATAAAAAATAATACATGATCATCAGGGCTATTTTGTTTATTCATGGTTTACGTGGTAAACAGCTGCTGTAGAACTTTTTTTTTACAAGCAACAATGACTACTTTATCGAAGTGCAATGAAAATGGCCCTTTGGGGTAAATCGTGGGACTTTTAAAACATTGGAGAACCTCGGGACTCAAATTTTTAAAAAAAAAAAAATCTCCTCCCACGATAGGCTAGAAACGCGTTTCATTCGATTCTCTATCGAATGAGCTAATCGTGTCGAGGCCGAAAAAAAGTGCCCTTTGGAGAAAATCCTGGGACTGAAAAATCTGGCGTGGCGACAGGATCCGTGCTCACACTCGAAAATAACATGGGAAACAATCAGCTGTGAAAGTCACTCCTGTAATACCGACAAAAGCGTTTGAATTTAGTTCGAACTTTAGCCGTCACAAGCGTTAGTGTCGGACCGCAATCTAGTTCGGCTTTTTGCAGCTAGAGGCGCTAGCCTCGATTCCAAGTTGGTCACGTGAGCTCGATGGCTCTTAACAAGTTTAGGCTAGGTTGTGACGCGGCTTTGCGAGATCATCGGAAGAACAACCGTCGGCCGCTGAAAACAACTCCCGAAGAAGACGTCCAACTGTGTCAAGCTGTAGAAGCAGCGCCTTTCACCACAGTAGCCGCAGCATTGGATGAGACGGCCATAGACATAAGCGTCAGCACTGCTCGGCGGCGATTGAAAGACGTTGGGCTAACCGCTCATCGTCCGTCTCGTAAAACGCCACTTACAGAAGAGCACCGTGAGCAGCGACTCTATTTCGCTCGAGAACATCTGCAGTGGACGCCGGAACAATGGGCCACGGTTATATGGTCTGACGAGAAGGTATTTCACTCGAAATTTTCGTCACTTTTTTTTTGAGATCGCAGTTGCTCCGTTAGGTGACTGCTTAACCATGCACTGGCTCGCAAGTCAATCGCTGGGTGGGATGCAGTTTTGCTGATCTACTGATGATGACAATCAACTGAATTTCGGTTAAAATATAGCCACCTGTATGGGCCAAGGTTTTCCACAGTTCCCTTTGGCCCTCGTGAAAATGCGATACAGTTGCGCATTAGAAAAGAGTGGCTGTGGGCACTACTCTGGGGAGTCTCTTAGGAACAGGAACGAAAACGCTGCAGGGGAAATCAGCGTCAAGAAATGGGATAGGGTCGTAGAATCAAGCAAGGGTATACACGCGAATAACATGAATGGTAATAAATGTTACTAGAAGTCCGGCTCTTTCGCTACTTGCGCTCTCTTTTTTCTTTGAGTCTAGTTGCCCAATAATAGCTTCCCTCTTTGTATAGGTTTTCAAGACCTCAGACGACAGCCGGCGGAATGTTTACCGTCCACGGGCCCGGTTATTCCGATTGGACCCACGTTATGGGGTAAAAAAACAGTGGGCCGGTAGGATTTCCGTCGGCTTTTAGGGCTGCATGTCAGCGGCTGGACCCATTTGCCTACGCGAAATCCCGGCCAGGATGAATTCAACTGATTACGTTGACGTCCTTGAAACCACCATGCCCCCCGCAGCCAGAGCGCGCTTTCCCGTTGATGTGTACCCGCAGATCCAATTTATGCAAGATAATGCTGCAGTGCACACATCACGGGAAACGATGGCGTGGTTTGAAAAACACCCGGACGTCAATGTAATCAACTGGCCTAGCAAATTTCCGGACTTGAACCCGATCGAAAATCCGTGGAGTATGTCTAACATAAAACCCCTATTTTACTGTATATAAGAGTATGGCAGCTCTCGCGCTACGCTTTTTTTTTAAATACTTGGCGTCGAGCCGCTGCCGCGTCTCTTGATCAGCATATGTTGGTATTAACATTACTACTACTGTCAGTAAATGTTAAATACCAATTCATAAATCCTACTAGGCGTAATGGTTCGAGAATGGATATCTGGCGAGGATCGAAATCGAGATGCTCTCTCGGCACACGTGTATCGTGTTTGGGCGGAAATGGAGGCAAGGCAAGACCTTTGCCTCAAATTGGTCAACTCGATGCCCGACCGTATGCGGTGTATCATCGAGAGCGACGGATTGTGGATCCCGTATTGAAAAAAGGAACGCCAACTATTAAAAAATCGCAACTTCAGTTGAAAAATAACGACCCAATTTTTTCTTCATATTACTTTGAAATGTAACACTTTTGATTTACTAAATTTATGTATTTTATTATTCCTTCACTGCAAACCATCTTTTGACCTTCATAAAAATCTTATCAAAAAGTGTCAAACTCAATTGAGACAAAAAAAAATGAAATCATTGTGCCGTAGCCAAGAGCTCATAAATGAATGACTAAATTTCATAGAGGAAGGTACGCCCTTAACACACTCGGTTCAAGGGTTTCTCCATTTTGGAGGATTCCAGCGTGATTATCGTGAATATTTTGATGACTTCATGCTAGCTAAAGATCATGAATGTACGTACAATACAATTCCACGGGACACGAAACATAAAAACGGGCACGTTTGCGTACAAGGGCACGCGAACACGTACACGTACTTCCCGGACGAATTCACTGCAAAGATTATACAAAAACTTGGCGTGCATGGTTTTCGAATGTACAAAGTGATCTATATATATATATGTGTTGCGTGACTGACTGACTGACTGACTGACTGACTGACTGACTGACTGACAGACAACGCACAGCCTAAACCAATGAAGTTAGGATCGTGAAATTTGTCATGGTTACTCCTCTCCCATCGTAGACGCTCACTAAGAACGGATTTCGTTCGTTCTCTATCCAAAAAAAAATTATCGAAATTTTTTTTTTTTTTTCTATACTGACTGACTGACCGACAGACAACGCACAGCCTAAACCAATGAAGTTAGGATCGTGAAATTTGTCACGGTTACTGCTCTCCCATCGTATACGCTCACTAAGGACGGATTTTTTTCGTCCTCTATCCAAAAAAAAATTATCGCGAATTTTTTTTTTTTCAGACAATTTTCAGATACATTTTTAGATAATTATCTAGATTTTTTAGATAATTTTCAGATACATTTTTAGATAATTATCTAGATTTTTTAGATAATTTTTTTTTAGATAGAGGACGAACGAAATTCTGAAAAAAATTTTTTTTTTTTTTCAGAGTGCAAAGAGTCGATGGAAATTTCGGAGAAATCAAAAGACGGCTGATTGGGACATAGCGACGGGAGATTGAGTGAGGATAAGGAGTCAGGATAGGGGACTGCAGAGGTGGAGATAGCTGCATAAAATGAATTGAGCTGATCAGGAGAGAAGAAGGCAAACGGTGAGGAACCACGAGGTTTAGTGAGAGAAAGGAATGACAATTCCTTCCAGATTTTTACTGGATCGGAGACTCTCGAGATACGACGACAATAAAAGTTATCCCGAGCGGCGCGCAGCTCAAGTGACAACGCGTTGCGGAAATTGCGATAGATCGACATCGCTAGCAAGTCGCCGGAACGCCTGGCACGATTGTACAGTTTATTGCGGGATTTGATTTTAAGACGTAGCTCATCGGTAAGCCATGGTGCGGAGGAGCGTTTAATGGTCCAAAGAGTGGTCGGAGCATGCGAATCAAAAGTATTACTAATAGTAGAAGAGAAATTACCAATTAGAGAATCAAACTGCGCAGTCGAAGATAGTGAGGAAATAGTGGAGAGATTGAGCCGAGATAAGGAGGATGCAAGGGAGAACGAATAGTCAGCCTCCAGAAAGTGCTTGAGATCCCTTCTGGCGATGGTAAGAGGAGGACGGATGTCTGGTTGAAATTTATAGATGAGCTCGAGCAGATCGTGACCAGCAATAAATGGAGTAGCAGACTTAGAAAACGAGAGAATTTTGGAGGAGCAATCAACTAGGAAAAGATCGAGTATGGAATGGGATGAGTTGGTGTGAAAAGTGGGACCAGATTCGACGATGTGGAGAGCTTGAGAGTGAGCAAATTCGCGCAAGGAGTTGGACTCGAAGTTGTTTTTTAGTAAATCGCAATTTAGATCTCCAGTGATGATAATATTTTGATAATTTACAGAAAAACCGGAGAGAACTTCGACAAAATTGTTAAACAGAAGCCCCTTAGGACGTCTATAGACCGTGGCGAACAGAATGGTTCGATCAAGCGCATTGCGAATCTCGTCGAGTAGATACTCCGGAGCATTAGAGAATTCCTGCGCGGAAACAGCCAGTAACTTAAAGCGGAGGGAAGTATGAATGTAGCAAGCAACCCCGCCCCCCCGCCTTCCCAAACGATCATTTCGAACAAGAACATAGTCAGGAAGAGCGACTAGATCGTCAGGGATGCGTTCGAGGAGCCAAGTTTCAGTGACAGAAATAATGTGGTAAAAATGGTCGGCAACATGAGCAGAAAAGAAAGAAAAATGGCCAAGAAGTGAGTTTGCATTGAAGGAAGCGATGTTCAGAGCAGACGGGGATGCTTGCTCATCCATAGAAGAGGGGGGCTGATTCGCACACCACGGAAGTCAAGCGAACTGCTCTAGGTCAGACTCGATTCGAAGAACAAAGACGTCAGGACAGCCCTCTCTCCTGACCTTGACGACGCCTTGATTGGCCCAAACGGGGGACAGTTTGAGGACACGAGCTTTAGACTTGGTCAGTAAAAGTAATTTATGAATGTGAGACGGGAGAAGCTCACTACAATAAATGCGATCATCACGGTCAAGAGAGAAGACGTCCCGAACCGATAACGTCGTCTTGCGAGATGCCTTTTCGAGAAACAGATCGCGAGCGATGATGGATGACATACGGCACACAAGAGAAGTTTTTATCGGCGCCGACGAGGTAGCGGTGGAGTTGATAGGCTGCGTAGATTTCGGTTTCATGAAGCGAGAGTCAAAGACATCGTCCAAAAGCTTCGAAGCGTCAAGCGAAGAGAAGACTAGGCGTACAATTTCGGATTCCGGGAGAGAAACCTCGGCAGGCACCCCTCGAATGACGATTCCAGCTGAGTCCGCGTGTGAAGAAGACGAGGTTGAAGCCGAAGTAGACGCAGAGGAGCTGACGATGGAGGACAGTTGTGAGAGATCATGCTTAACCGAATTAATCTCATCCAGCTGCGCTTGCTTGAGAGAATTGATCTCTTCGGCCACACTGCGGGCCTGGGATTCAACGTCGGAACGGAGGTGATGATGAGCTGCAGACAAGTCGGAGAATTCTTCACGCATCTTGGAGATGGAATCGATGACACCGGCCACAGTGGTCTGGATGTCAGAAAACTGACGTTGTAAATCAACCTTCAAGTCCTCAATCTTATTATCCAGCTTTTGATCAAATGAAGCCGCATTAGACTGGAGTTGGCGCATCACGTCATCGATCGTGAAGCGAGAAGAGGGGGGTGATGTTTCAATTTGAGTCGAAGTATCAAACTGCGAGTGATCCTGAGCGAAATCGGTTGAACGATCCAGCAGGGTTGAGCGGCGTCTCATACATTGTTCGCACCGAAATGATGCTGCGCCAAGTTCAGAGGGATCGTAATTGAGTTTCGATTTGACACAGGCGTGGTGAAAGTCGCGAGCACAAATGCCCATGCAAGAAACAGAGGGATCCTTGCGTTTAATCGAAGAGTTGCAGATGCCGCAGTTCATGGTGAGAGTAAATGCTGAATAATAGCGAAAGCACTCGTGGACGGGAACAAGAGATCCGTGCAATATTAGTGATCGATAATAGAGATCAAGAAAGAATGCGGAGAGTCAAAAGATCATACGATGATAACAGAATCACAGAATCACTAGTTCCGATTGATCCTAGTAGATGGCGCCACAGGTATAGAGCAGATGAAGTGCTGTTATCGATAGATCCTGTAGATCCCAATAGATGGCGCCACTAACTCGAACAGGCGACGGAGTGGTTGACAAAGATCCCGAAAGATGGCGCCACGAATCCAAAAAATGTACGCAAGCAGGACCAACGAACAAGCAAAAGCCGGCGCCGAGAGTGTGAGGTTAGGAAAACCGTCACCTCAAAAAATGAGAAATTCCATGCAGTGAAGAAAAGAATTGCCGATTTCAACAATACAGTTGAAAGAGGCAGAAAAAGGGCATGCCAAGAACCTGGAACCAAAACGGCCCGAAGGCAGAAAGCGCAGAGATCGATTCAAAAGAAGAGGCGAAACAGCACACGACAGGCAGTACTCACAGGCAAGGCGAGAGAGGAAGATTGATTGATTGATTGAGTAGTTTATTTATGCCTAGGAAGTTTCCATAAGGCAAACATATGAAAGTAGTACAAAAATTTTAATTACAGTATGTAGAAAAGATTAAACACGTTTGCGTCTAATGACGCTTATGTAAAGCTAAGACTTAAATGACTATGCGGACTAAATGTAGCTTATGAGATAATTTCGGTTTCACGCGAGAGTAAGTAGTTGTGTAGGGCCGATTTAAAATTTTGGAGCGTGCTAGCACTAGTTATTGTCGTTGGCAGGGAGTGCCAGAGATACATCGACGAAAGGACAAATGAATTTCTGAAAGTGGACGTTCGATGGTTGGGGATGTGGAAGGTTTCGCGATTTGTGAGACGAGAAGATCGTTCTGTGGGTTGATAACGCGGAAAGAGTTCGAGAAGGTATGAGGGCGCGTTGTGCTGGAGGATTTTATAAGTCTGAACTCCTTTGAAATAATCACGTCTCGATCTAACGGATAACCAGCCCAAACGTAATCGATAGGGTGTAATATGTTCGTCCCTCCGCAAGTTGAAGATGAAGCGAATGCACGAGTTGACGAGTTTTTGCAATTTATTGTTTAGTTCGTCGGTCAGATCGGCGTAGACGAGGCAACAATAGTCTATTATGGGGAAGATTAGTGTCGCGATTAACTTAGCCTTAAGTTCAACAGTAAGGGTATTTCTGAGATGCTTCAGCTTATGCAGGGTTAAGTTTACTCTTTGTGATATTTGCAGCGTGTTTTTACGCCAAGATAGGTTGGAGCTCATGACGATACCCAGATTCCTTACTTCATCCACGTAGGAGATAGCAGCGCCATTTACAAGAGAGAGAGGAAGAGAGAGAGGGGAAGGGGAAGGGCGAAGGGAGGTATGGCGTTAGGGGTGAGAGAAGAGATAGAGGACGAAGAAGGGGAGACGGAACTGGGGGAGGAAGGATGGATGGAAAGAAGGGTGAAATTGGGGACGGAGTGGTGGATGATAGTGGGGGTGTATGTAAACGGGGACTTGGAGAGGAAAGAGGAGCTGATGAGTCGGTGGATGGAAAGGGTGGGGGGAGATAAGGTGGTAATTGGGGGAGATATGAACGTGAGAACCGGTAAGGAAGGAGGAGGTTGGGAAGGGTGGGAAGAAGGAGGGAAGGAAGCGGCGAGGAGATCGAGGGATGAGATAGTGACGAAGGAAGGAAAAGAATGGTGTAAGGTTGTAAATGAGAGAGGATGGAGGATAGTGAATGGATGTGTGGAGGGGGATAGGGAGGGGGATTGGACTTTCGTGAGGGGAAGGGGGAAGTCGGTAATTGACTACGTGGTGGTGGGAGAGAAAGCGTGGGAAAGAGTGAGGAAGTTGGAAGTGGTGAGTAGGGTGGACTCGGACCACATGCCAGTGGTAGTGTGGTTGAAGGGGAAGGGGGACAGGAGAGGGGTGAGCAAGAAAGGAGTGGGGAAGAGGAAGAAGGGGAGAGGAGTGTGGACGGAGAAAGGAGTGGAGAAGTTTCAGGAGGAATTTGGGAGATGGGAGTGGACCACAGAGGGGGTGGAAGAAGGATGGGAGGAAATGAGGGGGAGAATACAGAGAGCGATGAGGAAGTCGGAGGAGGAGCGTGTGGAGGGGCAGAAGGGGGGATGGTGGGATGAGGAATGCAGAAGGACGAAAGAAGAGGCGAAGAGGGAATTGGAGAGGTGGAAGAGAGAGGGCAGAGGAGAGGAAGAATACAGGCAAGCAAAGAGGAAGTTTAGGAGGATATGCGGAGAAAAGAAGAGGAAATAGAGGGAAACGTGGGAAAGAGAGATAAAAGGGATAAGGACAGAAGGGCAGGTGTGGGAGGTGGTCAATAAGGGGCGGTGGAGGAGAAAGGGGGTGAATAAAAGGATAAGAAGAGAGGAGTGGGATAGGTACTTTAGAGAGGGGCTGGGAGGGGTAACAGAAAGAAGGGTGAGAATGGGGGAACGAAGAAGGGAAGGGGAGGGGGAAGAAGAAACGGAGATAACAGCAGAAGAGGTGAAGAGGGCTATAAGGAAGTTAAAAGACAGAAAGGCGATGGGGGAGAATGGAATACCGAACGAGGTGTGGAAGTACGGGGGGGAAATGGTGGTGAATGGATTGAGGAGGATGTGTGAAAAGGTGTGGAAAGGGCAAGGTTGGCCGGAAGGGTGGAAGGAAGGGATAGTGGTGCCGGTGGTAAAGAAGGGAGAAGGGAAGAAGGTGGAGGAGTACAGGGGGGTGACGTTGACGCAAATGGCATACAAGGTCTATGTAGGGATTCTGGCGGAAAGAATGAGAAAGGAGGTGGAGGGGAAAGGGATGATGCCAAGGAGTCAGGCGGGATTCAGGGAAGGGATAGGTACAATGGATAATGTATATGTGTTGAATTACTTGATAAATAGGGAAATAACGGAAAGGGAGGGAAAAGTGGTGTTGCTATTCGTCGATCTGAAGGCAGCTTTCGACTCGGTGGATAGGACGAAGTTGGTGGAGAGTATGAGGAAAAGAGGGGTGAGGGAGGGGCTAATAGAGAGGTGTGAGGAGGTGCTGAAGGAGACGTATGCGAGGGTGAAGGTGGGTGAGGATACAGGGGAAAAATTCTGGATCGAGAAAGGGGTTAGGCAAGGGTGTCCGCTGAGCCCGCAGCTTTTTACGCTGCTGTTGGCGGATTTGGATGAAGAGCTGGAAAAGGGGTGGTGGGGAGGGGTGAGGCTAGGGGGTGAGGGGAAAGTGTACTCACTGGCGTATGCGGACGATGTGGTGTTGATGGCGAAGGATGAGGATGAGATGAAGGGGATGGTGAGGACGCTGGAGAGGTACATAGAGGGGAAAGGGCTGGAGGTGAACACGGGAAAAACGAAGGTGATGAGGTGTAAAGTAGGAGGGGGAAGGAAAAGAAGCTGGCAGTGGGGAGGAGAAAGGATAGAAGAGGTGAGAAGGTACACGTATTTGGGTTATGTGGTGAGGGCGAATGGAAGTCCGGAGGAGCGGGTAGAGGAGAGGGTGATGAAAGCGGCAAGGATAATGGGAAAGGTGTGGGGGATAGGGAAAAATAGATTTGCTAATGATTGGGGAAGGAGGGTTTGGCTATTTGATAAGTTGGTGTGGCCAGTGGTGTGCTACGGGGTGGAGATATGGGGTTGGAGGGGAAGGGAGATAGTAGAGAGGTTACAGGAGAGGTATTTGTGATGGGTGCTGGGGGTGTCGAGAAAGGTGGCGGGGTATATGGTGAGGGAGGAATTGCAAAGGGATAAGCTGGAGTTGCGAGCAGGGATGAGAGCATGGGGATATGAGAAGTGACTGGAGACAGGGAAGGGGGGAGAGTTGGCGAGAAGATGTAGGGAGGAGATGAAGGGAAGGGCGGTAAGAAGGTGAGAAGTAGGAGGATGGGAAAGGGAAAGGAAGGAGTTCTACTTGCGGATGGGATGGGATCTGGAGGAGGTGGAGAGGAGATGGAGGAGTGATGAGATGAAGGGGGAGGATATAGTGAGGGCGGAGAGGGAAAGGCAGGAGGAGGAGAGATGGGAGAAGATGGTTGTATCAAGGAGTAACAAGGATTACAAATTTGTAAAGGAAAGAGGGGTGCCGGGATATTGAAAAAAGGGGTGGAAGGAGGAGAGATGGGGCAGGGTAGCCAGGTTCAGGCTAGGGGATGAGATGAGAGGGGGGAGGTATTGGGAGCAGAATGAAGGGAGGGAGTGCAGGGTGTGCGCGAGGGGGAGGGAAACATGGGAGCACGTGATGGAGGAGTGTACGGGATGGGGGGCGGAGGTGGGGTGGCAAAGTATGAGGGGAGAGGTGCTTGGAGTGGAGGGTTGAGGGGAGGAGTGGTTGAAGAGGATTGAAGAATGGAGAGGGTAGAAGGGAGGGAGTAGAAAAAGTGCAGCGGAAACGGAGGTCGGGCGAGGAGTGCAAATATGTAAGATGGAAACTGTAAGAGGATGGAGGAATGTGAGTGTGTGAGTGTGCGGATAGGATGTCTCTCTCTCTCTCTCACGAATGGTGTGGCGTATGTGTGGAAGAAATTAGGATAAGAACAAAATGTGAATTAGGATAAGGACAAATGTGATGTTGTAAAGCGTAGAAAAGCAAATGTATTATAACGGAAGTCGGAGCTGTAACCCGAAAGGGAAAATAAAGGCTATATTGAAAGCAACCATTGCCATGGTAATCTATCTATATATATAAAAGAGTCGCGTGACTGACTGACTGACTGACTGACAGACAACGCACAGCCTAAACCAATGAAGTTAGGATCGTGAAATTTGTCACGGTTACTCCTCTCGCATCGTAGACGCTCACTAAGAACGGATTTTGTTCGTTCTCTATCCAAAAAAAAATTATCGAAATTTTTTTTTTTTTTCAATTTTTTTTTTTTCAATTTTTTTTACTATACTCTTCTACCTCAATAAACGTTCACCGAGAACGGATTTTGTTCGTTCTCCACCAAAAAAAAAT
Source organism: Diadegma fenestrale (assembly GCA_037043255.1). Taxonomy (NCBI): domain Eukaryota; kingdom Metazoa; phylum Arthropoda; class Insecta; order Hymenoptera; family Ichneumonidae; genus Diadegma; species Diadegma fenestrale. Next base: position 23,582 of record JAYDYC010000053.1, on the reverse strand, counting down.
GAAAAAAAAAATTAATCAAAAAATTTTTTTGTCATCTATATATATAAAAGAGTCGCGTGACTGACTGACTGACTGACTGACTGACTGACTGACTGACTGACTGACTGACTGACTGACAGACAACGCACAGCCTAAACCAATGAAGTAAGGATCGTGAAATTTGTCACGGTTACTCCTCTCGCATCGTAGACGCTCACTAAGAACGGATTTTGTTCGTTCTCTATCCAAAAAAAAATTATCGAATATTTTTTTTTTTCTTTTTTTTTCAATTTTTTTTCAGTGACTGACTGACTGACTGACTGACTGACAGACAACGCACAGCCTAAACCAATGAAGTTAGGATCGTGAAATTTGTCACGGTTACTCCTCTCGCATCGTAGACGCTCACTAAGAACGGATTTTGTTCGTTCTCTATCCAAAAAAAAATTATCGAAATTTTTTTTTTTTTTTTCAATTTTTTTTTTTTTCAATTTTTTTTTTTCAATTTTTTTTTTCTATACTCTTCTACCTCAATAAACGTTCACCGAGAACGGATTTTGTTCGTTCTCCACCAAAAAAAAATGAAAAAAAAAATTAATCAAAAAATTTTTTTGTCATCTATATATATAAAAGAGTCGCGTGACTGACTGACTGACTGACTGACTGACTGACTGACTGACTGACTGACAGACAACGCACAGCCTAAACCAATGAAGTAAGGATCGTGAAATTTGTCACGGTTACTCCTCTCGCATCGTAGACGCTCACTAAGAACGGATTTTGTTCGTTCTCTATCCAAAAAAAAATTATCGAATTTTTTTTTTTCAATTTTTTTTTCAATTTTTTTTCAGTGACTGACTGACTGACTGACTGACTGACTGACTGACAGACAACGCACAGCCTAATCCAATGAAGTTAGGATCGTGAAATTTGTCATGGTTACTCCTCTCCCATGGTAGACGCTCACTAAGAACGGATTTTGTTCGTTCTCTACCCAAAAAAAAATTATTTCAAAAATTTTTATTCGTCATTATATATATTGCGTGATTGACTGACTGACTGACTGAGAGAGTGACGGATTGATTGACAGACAACGCACACTCTAAACCACTTAAGATAGGATCGTGAAATTTGTCACGGCTATGAAATTTGTCACAGATACTTCTCTCCCATCGTAGACGCTCCCTAAGAAAGGATTTTGTTCGTTCTTTATCAAAAAAAAAATTTTCGCAATTTTTTTTTCCGACTGTTGCGTGACTGACTCACTGACTGACACACAAAAAAAAAGACTGGCTGACTGGAAGGACTGGCTGGAACCATGATCCTATCTTCAGTGGTTTAGGGTGTTCGTTTTCAATCAGTCAGTCAGTCAGTCAGTCAAGTTTCCAAATTTGATCATATAGACCCCAATGAAAAAATCATTTTCATTGGGGTCCCAGTGTCATTGGAGACCATTGTGTGCCCAGCGAAGCGGGCGTACCCAAGGCTAGTCTATATATATATAAAAGAGTCGCGTGACTGACTGACTGACTGACTGACTGACTGACTGACAGACAACGCACAGCCTAATCCAATGAAGTTAGGATCGTGAAATTTGTCATGGTTACTCCTCTCCCATCGTAGACGCTCACTAAGAACGGATTTCGTTCGTTCTCTATCCAAAAAAAAAACTATCGAAATTTTTTTTTTTTTTTAAATTTTTTTTTATTTTCTATACTCCTCTCCCATCATGGACGCTCACTAAGAACAGATTTTGTTCGTTCTCTACCCAAAAAAAAATTATTGCAAAAATTTTTTTTTCATCATTATACATATTGCGTGATTGACTGACTGACTGACTGAGAGAGTGACGGATTGATTGACAGACAACGCACACTCTAAACCACTTAAGATAGGATCGTGAAATTTGTCACGGCTATGAAATTTGTCACAGATACTTCTCTCCCATCGTAGACGCTCCCTAAGAAAGGATTTTGTTCGTTCTTTATCAAAAAAAAAATTTTCGCAATTTTTTTTTCCGACTGTTGCGTGACTGACTCACTGACTGACACACAAAAAAAAAGACTGGCTGACTGGAAGGACTGGCTGGAACCATGATCCTATCTTCAGTGGTTTAGGGTGTTCGTTTTCAATCAGTCAGTCAGTCAGTCAGTCAAGTTTCCAAATTTGATCATATAGACCCCAATGAAAAAATCATTTTCATTGGGGTCCCAGTGTCATTGGAGACCATTGTGTGCCCAGCGAAGCGGGCGTACCCAAGGCTAGTCTATCTATATATATAAAAGAGTCGCGTGACTGACTGACTGACTGACTGACTGACTGACTGACTGACTGACTGACTGACTGACTGACTGACAGACAACGCACAGCCTAAACCAACGAAGTTAGGATCGTGAAATTTGTCACGGTTACTCCTCTCGCATCGTAGACGCTCACTAAGAACGGATTTCGTTCGTTCTCTATCCAAAAAAAAATTATCGAAATTTTTTTTTTTTTTCAATTTAAAAAAAAAATTTTTTTTTTATTTTTTTTTTTATTTTTTTTTCTATACTCTTCTACCTCAATAAACGTTCACCGAGAACGGATTTTGTTCGTTCTCCACCAAAAAAAATTGAAAAAAAAATTTATCAAAAATTTTTTTTTCTTCATCTATATATATAAAAGAGTCGCGTGACTGACTGACTGACTGACTGACTGACTGACTGACTGACTGACTGACAGACAACGCACAGCCTAAACCAATGAAGTTAGGATCGTGAAATTTGTCACGGTTACTCCTCTCGCATCGTAGACGCTCACTAAGAACGGATTTCGTTCGTTCTCTATCCAAAAAAAAATTATCGAAATTTTTTTTTTTTTCAATTTTAAAAAAAAATTTTTTTTTTATATTTTTTTTTTTATTTTTTTTTCTATACTCTTCTACCTCAATAAACGTTCACCGAGAACGGATTTTGTTCGTTCTCCACCAAAAAAAATTGAAAAAAAAATTTATCAAAAATTTTTTTTTTCTTCATCTATATATATAAAAGAGTCGCGTGACTGACTGACTGACTGACTGACTGACTGACTGACTGACTGACTGACTGACTGACTGACTGACAGACAACGCACAGCCTAAACCAATGAAGTTAGGATCGTGAAATTTGTCACGGTTACTCCTCTCGCATCGTAGACGCTCACTAAGAACGGATTTCGTTCGTTCTCTATCCAAAAAAAAATTATCGAAATTTTTTTTTTTTTTTTCAATTTTTAAAAAAAATTTTTTTTTTTATTTTTTTTTTTTATTTTTTTTTCTATACTCTTCTACCTCAATAAACGTTCACCGAGAACGGATTTTGTTCGTTCTCCACCAAAAAAAATTGAAAAAAAAATTTATCAAAAATTTTTTTTTTCTTCATCTATATATATAAAAGAGTCGCGTGACTGACTGACTGACTGACTGACTGACTGACTGACTGACTGACTGACTGACTGACTGACTGACTGACTGACTGACTGACTGACAGACAACGCACAGCCTAAACCAATGAAGTTAGGATCGTGAAATTTGTCACGGTTACTCCTCTCGCATCGTAGACGCTCACTAAGAACGGATTTCGTTCGTTCTCTATCCAAAAAAAAATTATCGAAATTTTTTTTTTTTTTCAATTTTTAAAAAAAAATTTTTTTTTTATTTTTTTTTTTTATTTTTTTTTCTATACTCTTCTACCTCAATAAACGTTCACCGAGAACGGATTTTGTTCGTTCTCCACCAAAAAAAATTGAAAAAAAAATTTATCAAAAATTTTTTTTTCTTCATCTATATATATAAAAGAGTCGCGTGACTGACTGACTGACTGACTGACTGACTGACTGACTGACTGACTGACAGACAACGCACAGCCTAAACCAATGAAGTTAGGATCGTGAAATTTGTCACGGTTACTCCTCTCGCATCGTAGACGCTCACTAAGAACGGATTTCGTTCGTTCTCTATCCAAAAAAAAATTATCGAAATTTTTTTTTTTTTTTCAATTTTAAAAAAAAAATTTTTTTTTTATTTTTTATTTTTTATTTTTTTTTCTATACTCTTCTACCTCAATAAACGTTCACCGAGAACGGATTTTGTTCGTTCTCCACCAAAAAAAATTGAAAAAAAAATTCATCAAAAATTTTTTTTTTCTTCATCTATATATATAAAAGAGTCGCGTGACTGACTGACTGACTGACTGACTGACTGACTGACTGACTGACTGACTGACTGACTGACTGACAGACAACGCACAGCCTAAACCAATGAAGTTAGGATCGTGAAATTTGTCACGGTTACTCCTCTCGCATCGTAGACGCTCACTAAGAACGGATTTCGTTCGTTCTCTATCCAAAAAAAAATTATCGAAATTTTTTTTTTTTTTCAATTTAAAAAAAAAATTTTTTTTTTATTTTTTTTTTTTATTTTTTTTTCTATACTCTTCTACCTCAATAAACGTTCACCGAGAACGGATTTTGTTCGTTCTCCACCAAAAAAAATTGAAAAAAAAATTTATCAAAAATTTTTTTTTTCTTCATCTATATATATAAAAGAGTCGCGTGACTGACTGACTGACTGACTGACTGACTGACTGACTGACTGACTGACTGACAGACAACGCACAGCCTAAACCAATGAAGTTAGGATCGTGAAATTTGTCACGGTTACTCCTCTCGCATCGTAGACGCTCACTAAGAACGGATTTCGTTCGTTCTCTATCCAAAAAAGAATTATCGAAATTTTTTTTTTTTCAATTTAAAAAAAAAAATTTTTTTTATTTTTTTATTTTTATTTTTTTTTCTATACTCTTCTACCTCAATAAACGTTCACCGAGAACGGATTTTGTTCGTTCTCCACCAAAAAAAATTGAAAAAAAAATTTATCAAAAATTTTTTTTTTCTTCATTATACATATAACTATTGCGTGATTGACTGACTGACTGACTGACTGAGTGACTGATTGATTGACAGACAACGCACACTCTAAACCACTTAAGATTGGATCGTGAAATTTACCACGGTTATGAAATTTGTCACAGATACTTCTCTCCCATCGTAGACGCTCACTAAGAACGGATTTCGTTCGTTCTCGATCAAAAAAAAAAATTACCGATTTTTTTTTTTTACTTTTCTCCCATCGTTGACGCTTAATAAGAACGGATTTCGTTCTTAGCGGGATTCCTCTAACGAAATAGTTAGCCATGAAAAAAAACAGTTATAAACATTTGAAAAAGTAAAATTGACAGAAGTTCATCGAATGGTAAAACGTCACCAAATGTCATCGGCGAAAGAAATAGGAAACGAGAGAGGAGAGATACAGGATGATATCCGTCAGATTTAATCAGGATGATAAAACGATCGTTTTCCAGGATCTAAACACAAAATCGGTACGAAAATTGCCGTTTCTATTCAAATTAACAAAAAATTAAGGGCAAAAAATTATGCTTCGTAGGAATACAACGAAATTCGGTTTTTTATTGAGCAAAACTCATGAATTTATTCGATATTTAATCGATCGAAAACGATCATTTTTCAGGATTCAAAAACAAAATTGGTACAAATATTTGCGTTTCTTTTCAAATTTAACAAAAAATTGATGGCAAAAAATTATGCATCGTTGGAATGAAACGAAGTTCGGCTTTTTATTGAGCAAAATCATGAATTTTATTCGATATCTAATCAAGACGATAAAACGATCGTTTTTCAGGATCTAAACACAAAATCGGTACGAAAATTGCCGTTTCTATTCAAATTAACAAAAAATTAAGGGCAAAAAATTATGCTTCGTTGGAATGTAACGAAATTCGGTTTTTTATTGAGCAAAACGATTGAGCAGACGATAAAACGATCGTTTTCCAGGATCTAAACACAAAATCGGTACGAAAATTGCCGTTTCTATTCAAATTAACAAAAAATTAAGGGCAAAAAATTATGCTTCGTAGGAATACAACGAAATTCGGTTTTTTATTGAGCAAAACTCATGAATTTATTCGATATTTAATCGATCGAAAACGATCATTTTTCAGGATTCAAAAACAAAATTGGTACAAATATTTGCGTTTCTTTTCAAATTTAACAAAAAATTGATGGCAAAAAATTATGCATCGTTGGAATGAAACGAAGTTCGGGTTTTTTTCGAGCAAAAGTCATTAATTTAATTCAATATTCAATCGAGACGATAAAATTATCGTTTTTCAGGATTCAAACACAAAATTGATACGAAAATTGGCGTTTCTATTCACATTGAACAAAAAATTAAGGGAAAAAGTATTTTGCGTTGGACCTCAACTTTACGAATTTCAGTGTCATTTTGATTTGACGATGTTGAAATATGCTTCGTTGGACTGCAACGAAATTCGGGTTTTTTTCGAGCAAAAGTCATTAATTTAATTCAATATTCAATCAAGACGATAGAACGATCGTTTTTCAGGATTCAAACACAAAATTGATACGAAAATTGGGTTATTATTTTTTGAATTTAACAAAAAAATTAAGGGTAAGGGTATTTTTCATTGACCCCAACGTTGCGAACTGCAGTGTCGTTTGATTCGATGTTTGGCTCGACAAAACTTGACAAAATTGTTTAAATGTTGTCATTTTATCAATACCGATGATAGCTCAAGCGAATGAAGATGGGAGTCAGGATGAGTGGGATGACTGGGTTCCTGATAAAAGAATTAGAGCCAGTAGTGCGTAACTTGGCATTTCCCTTCTATAAAAAAAAGAAAAAAATTACTGTCCACAGTTTTTTTCGCTCTATATCAGATTTGATATTTTTAAGTTTTGCATTTTGAGGGCAGATTCGTAGAGAGTTAAATCAAAATAATAATAGATTAAATTTTATATTGTGAAACGCAAGCGAAGTCGCGTGCGAAAACCTATGTGAAAAAATGAAAACGCATACCTTTACACAGTACCACATAGGTCATGTGGCAATCTGTGTGCGATACCATTGTGTGCCCGGCGAAGCGGGCGTACCCAAGGCTAGTATATATATAAAAGAGTCGCGTGACTGACTGACTGACTGACTGACTGACTGACTGACAGACAACGCACAGCCTAAACCAATGAAGTTAGGATCGTGAAAATTGTCACGGTTACTCCTCTCGCATCGTAGACGCTCACTAAGAACGGATTTCGTTCGTGCTCAACAATCAAATATAATTCGTGAAATATGAAAAAAAAATCTTTATTTAAGATTTTTTTTTAAACAATTAGGGAAAGGTTGACGATGCTCCTGTACAACTCTCAAGAGATATTGCAGTTGTTCCTTAACATTCGTTAAACAGTTACTGTAAAAAAATCTGAGCCAAGTACATTTACGCCTGCGAAATAGTTGTTCCCGTTAAAAAAACTGAAAAAAAATTTGTTAAGCAAACCTAAGAAATTTGAGGACAATTCAAATGTACTTGGCTCAGATTTTTTCACAGTAACTGTTTAACGAAGGGTGAGGGAGAACTGCAATATCTATTGAGAGTTGTACAGGAGCATCGTCAACGTTTCCCCAATTGTTCAAAAAAAAATCTTAAATAAACATCTTTGTTTTATATTTTACGAATTATATTTGATTGTTGACCCCAATATGGCTCGACCCCATCCCATGAGGTACTGTTCCTGTTCCTGTAGGTCCTTCGAAAGTGATGTTCGTTCGAACGCTCCCTTTTTTCAAGTTTTTCAGGTAGTTTTGAGAGAAAACTGGAGTTTTTTTTTGCAAATCTACTCATTATCGATTTTTAACAATCAATAACTTTCGAAAGAGTAGATTTAGGACAACATAGCAAGACACATTTTTTGTAGAGCATTCAATTTCCTACAAAAAACCGTCTTGAGAAAATCCAAAAATCGACCCGTTTGCGAGTTGCAAATTGCGAAAGTCGCATGTGACGTGCTTCCTGGGTTATTCTTATGGAGAATAGAAGAGTGCGATGAGGCACGTCTAAATATTTTTTTAAAAGGCTCAAATTTGGATGGCTTTTGTATTTCATGATGCTAGAACGGAAGAAACGTTGTGCCTTGATAAAACTAAAAAAGATTTTTTTTGGCACACCCTAATAACTATTGCGTGATTGACTGACTGACTGACTGAGTGAGTGACTGATTGATTGACAGACAACGCACACTCTAAACCACTTAAGATAGGATCGTGAAATTTGTCACGGTTATGAAATTTGTCACAGATACTTCTCTCCCATCGTAGACGCTCACTAAGAAGGGATTTCGTTCGTTCTTTATCAAAAAAAAAATGTTCGCAATTTTTTTTCTGACTTTTGCGTGACTGACTCACTGACTGACACACAAAAAAAAAGACTGGCTGACTGGAAGGACTGGCTGGCACCATGATCCTATCTTCAGTGGTTTAGGGTGTTCGTTGTCAATCAGTCAGTCAGTCAGTCAGTCAAATTTCCAAATTTGATCATATAGACCCCAATGAAAAAATCATTTTCATTGGGGTCCCGGTGTCATTGGAGACCATTGTATGCCCAGCGAAGCGGGCGTACCCAAGGCTAGTCTATATGGGGCATTCCACGCCAAATCGGACATCATTCTGCTTTAGCATCTCCGATTTTTTCGTTAATCTATCTATATATATAAAAGAGTCGCGTGACTGACTGACTGACTGACTGACAGACAATTTCCGGATACTTTTATGAATTATAATTTATTTGTCATAAGGACGGGTTGAGTAATCCGTAATTTTTTTTGAAAAGATATATACACTGCCGCTCAAAAGTTTGGATACACTTGTCCAAATTTCTTTCCGCACTTAAAGTTACATAAATCTGCCGAAAAAAAAAGATATTCAAATTTCCGGAGCGGGGTTTTGAAAAAGATAAATCCGGCTTTGATTTGCCGCATTTCAATATTTTTTTACATTTTTTTTCGCCCCTGCATGGTCTTTGGTTTGTGATCGTTTTTCGGTCACTCGTGATTTATAGAAAAAAAATACTCAAAAAAGAAGTTTCCCCGAAAAATTCTGAAAAAATTCCAAACATTTTATCAGAAAAATCCGCAACTTTTTTTATTTTCATCATTTTTTCTTCCGTCCTATGAATCTTGTGTTATTTTGAGTTTTCCAAAATGTATTCGGTTTTTTAGCGAAAAATACGATAACTTTCCGAAAAAGAATCGCAAACATTTTTTCCAACAACAGAAATGGAGATTTTGCCGTCCTTTCTGAGTTTCTCATGGAAATAAAAAAAATTACATTTCCTTCAGTTGTGCGCCCGATTCGCGAGGGTCGAAAAAAGACCGAAAAACGGATCCACAAACCAAAGACCATACCGGGGCGAAAAAAACTGTGAAAAAATATTTAAATGCGGCAAAGCAAAGCCTGATTTTATCCTCTTTAAAACCCTGCTTCGGAAATTTGGACATCTTTTTTTTGGCAGAGTTATGTAATTTTAAGTGCGGAAAGAAATTGGGCCAAGTGGATCCAAACTTTTGATCGGTATAGTGTAAGTTGTCATTTAGATTTATTATTATATTTAAATTAACGTACAAAAACTAAAGAAAATTAGCGATCATCAGGGTGCGCGCATACATTTTTTTGCAGAAAATAAGCGCAGAAAATCGATAGCTAAATAAGCATCGAAATAATTTACAAAAGGTTCGCGCGTGTCGTCGGGGGTAACATCACGCGCGAGCTCGGTCTCGTCTCAATATTTTCATTCTCAGAATAAGTATTCCTCCTCAGATTGGGTTTTTCCCGCACACCGCACATGAACGTGCTCAGCGTCCATGTATTGGTGTAGCTGCCGAAGGTGCGGTCGGGAAACTTCTGATTGCGCTCGGCTCTTTCCGAAGTTGCCCGAACGTCGCTCGCTCACGGACACGCGCTACTATGCTTGTGTGAGGGGCGCGTAAGGGACTAGGGAGGGGGTAAGCTTTACGCGCGATCTGGCTGCACTGGCGGCCATTAGTGTTCATCGACCACGATTACGCGAGCCACGTGCACGACCGTTTCAGTCTTCGTATTTTCCAAATTCCGCTTTTTATAAGTTGCTTTTCCACCTCCACTCAGCGAACCCAGTCACTCATTCTTATTAAACCCACTCAGTGAAGTGAAGTGCCAAACAATTACACTCAAATTGCCCGTTTTAAGCAATAAAAATCGACACTCTTCCGCCACGCGGTCAGACCTCGTGTCGCCGATAGTAAAAATTCGCACACACACACACACACACACACACAAAGACTCTTTCACACTCAAACCTCAGTATTTTTAGCAATCAGACTCTCAAAAAACCAGAGCTTCTCTGAGATTTACAACCTCGAGAAAGAAGAGAAACTCATTTTCTCTCAGTTTTCTATCCATTCACACACGCGAGCGTCTACGCCGCCCACACTACACGCCGCCACTCACACGGCCTTCGCGGCCAGCAAACTTTGTAACATCCACACAAACACACTCGTTTCACATTTTTTTGCTACGCATTTTGAAATTTATATTAATTTTGTGCATTATATTTTTGTGTAAAATAAACATTGTCAACGTAGAGCCTAGCCAGTTCCGTATTACTTTAATTTTCCTCACTCACGGGAGATTTCCTCTGTACAGGATTGGAAATCCCGGTTGCGGGAATTGAACGGCAGCCGCAACAATTCCGTGGCCGAAATTCCCTTGAGGTTTTTAGGAAATGCACACTGGTTGCGGGAGGGTTGCGGGGGGTTGGGGGCCGAAGCCCCCCCCCCACCCCCCAAAAGCGATAGTAGTTTTTAAAAGTTCTTGAAAAAATAAGAACACGAAACATTAACACAAGTCAAGTTTTTTTTTTTAAAGTATTTACATTGTCATGGATTACGATAGTGCAATTTGTGCAATTGTTGAATATAAAGTTTTTTCTAGTTGGTGAATTGTTGTCATCGACCATGGTCGTTTTCGTTTTCAAATTTTCTTTTTCGGACGTAATCGTCTCAATTTTTTCAAGCTTTGAGGGCGGATCATCGGTATTCCGTTCCGAAGGTCCAGCTGGGGCGAAATTGACCGCCGTGGATATAATGTTCCCGATTTTGGATTTATTTTTAACGGACTCCTCGATATAGCCTTCTGCAACATTGTCTCAATTTCCATCCACCGTGGCGCTTTAACGTGGTGATGTTGGCCCCGCTGTCCGCAAGCAATGTTGCAGAGGTTCGGCGGAACGCGTGTCCGGTGTAACTCGCCGGGTCCTCCAATTCCAAATACGCGGCAATTTCTTTCGGCATTTTTCGAAAATTTATGAACCCCCGATAACTTGACAAGTACATTTTCCCTTTTTGATAATTGACAAAAAAACGATCGGTCATTGCATTTTGAGGACGCAAATTCATGAACTGTTGTACGATTTTGACGAATTTTTCTAAAATTACGAAGGTTCGATCTTTGATAATACTAGAAACCTGCAAGGACAACTTTCCTCTGCGATTCTGAAACAAAGGACTTGTCCTTTGTTCAAATCCTCGTGGCTTTGTTCGAGGATTGGTGGCAATCCATACCCCACATTTTTCGCGGGGCCGGCGAGCCCGCCTTCCATCCCTTATTGCCTGTAATTTAAACATAAATAAATTGTATCATAGATATTATAAAAAGAAAATTCAATTTCCAAGGAGAATCGATGAATTCGAATATTTTGATATTTATACTTACGTTGGAACGGGCAGATCGGGGCTGAAACATCTAGAACGGAAAGATGAATAGATTATATGAAATTACAAAATTTAATCACAAAGAAATTTCGATTAATCCATTAATCGAAAATGAATATTAAAATAAAAGAGGAAAAAGCTTTTCATAGAAAAATAATTTCATGGGACTTTCTGGGAAACTTAAAGGATTTCGAAATTTTGAAATAATTTCATACTCACTGCGGCGGCGAAATAGCAGGCGGTGAAGCCGGTCTCGGCTAGCCCAAGAAATTTATCAGAAAGAGACTCGGCAGAGTCTCTCTCGGGACAAGTACATTTGACAGCGTCGTCTGCTGGCCCGAGACTCACCCGAGTATATTATTTCTAAGAAAAGCGATTTCGCCGGTGGGGGCAGACACTTTCTTGAATTACGAAGCTCAAGGGTAATTTCATGATCTGAAATTTGAACTGGAGACTAATTCCTTGTCATCCCCCCCCTCGATTGAGCCATAAATCAACCCGATTGATACCGTAATTGCTAAGAAAAAACTTTGCACGGGCAAATTTATGCGCTCATCGAAGTGTGCGTGCGTGTATGTATGTATACGACACAGAGAAAGGGCCCGTGTGGCCATCGTGTTTCTGATTGGTCGTGACTGACGACATATCCAGCTGTTCCCATCCGAGGAACACCTGTTGGTTGCCAGTTCACGAATACATCTTTATACATGTGTCGTTCGATTTCACGGTGATAAATATAGATATAGAAACATTCGAAAGTCAGATTGTCAAAATTAGAAAATCATAACCTAAAATTCCGCTAGCAATCGTGTATATTTTGACGGCCGATATTGACGCGAGTGTGAGAGAGATAGCTGGAAACGGGTTGATATTTTTTGCCGACTTTGTGATGAATAATGTGCTAAAAGCTCTGACAGCTCGCCATAACCTCACTAATGCCAATTTTCAGGTAGCATTAACGACATGCTCCAGTGACAGGAGAATATGCTTCAGGAATGAATATGCTTCACAACCACTGCCCTATTCCTAAGCCCACAATTTTATTCATTTACAGCATATCTGAAATCACCGCTGGCATATTATATTGATTGCGGAGCGACATTAACTCTCAGTGACATAAAAAACTTGTCGCTGAGCCACATGAAAATCTTTCCGCTGAGCCACGTGTAATACTTATCGCTGCCAGCTATCCGGAAGCTCCAGATATAACTCTCAGTGGCATAAAAATCTTGTCGCTGAGCCACATGAAAATTTTGTCGCTGCGAGTTATCCGGAAGCTTTGGATATCTCGCAGCGACAAGTTTTGCTTCGAAAGGAACCAATTATTGTGGAGCATAACTAACATCGCCGCTGGCATATTATATTGATTGCGGAGCGACAATAACTCTCAGCGACATAAAAATCTTGTCGCTGAGCCACATGAAAATTTTGTCGCTGCGAGTTATCCGGAAGCTTTGGATATCTCTCAGCGACAAGTTTTGCTTCGAAAGGAACCAATTATTGTGTAGCATAACTGACATCGCCGCTGGCGTTAGATTAATCGGAAAGCGACAATAACTCTCAGCGACATGAAAATCTTGTCGCTGAGCAACATAAAAATCTTGTCGCTGAGCCACATGAAAATCTTTCCGCTGAGCCCCATGAAATTCTTATCGCTGCCAGCTATCCGGTATTCGGAAGCTCCAGATAACTCTCAGTGGCATGAAAATATAAATTCTTCGCGACAAATTCATGTTAAAATATTGACTTTTTCCAACTCGTAATCAGAAGTTGAAAATTGCATTCCCGCGATAAATTGAGACTTTGGCACGTGTTTCCTCTTATTTTCAGCGTATCAAACTGAGCGGCTGGAAAAAAATGCATAATTTATGCGATTTTTACCCGGAGAAGAACGATTTACGTTTGAAAATTGTCAAAAAATCGACATTTTCGAGCAAAAATCATGCTCGTGAGCAAAAAATCATATCTCGATGAAAAATCGAGATAGAGACATGACTCTGGGCTTAAATTGAGCTCCACAGAGTATATTTGAAGGGAAAAAATCAGCAGTCCATTCTCATGGAGCCAAAAATATAAATTCTTCGCGACAAATTCATGTTAAAACTCTGATTTTTTCCAACTCGTGATCAAAAGTTGAAAATTGCATTCCCGCGATAAATTGAGACTTTGGCACGTTTTTTTTCTTCTTTTCAGCGTATCAAACTGAGTGGCTGAAAAAGAATGCATGATTTATGCGATTTTTACTCGAAGAAGAGCGATTTTCGTTCGAAAATTGACGAAAAATCGTCATTTTCAAGCAAAAATCATAATCGAGAGCAAAAAATCATATCGCGATGAAAAATCGAGTTTCTGATGTTTTTCATTGAGAGTAGAAACGGTAACGTTACTACGAGCTCGACTGGTGTCTTGAACGTGCGCCAAGTATGGTCATGTTTTCGTTTCTGAAAATAAAAGAAACAGATTAAATTCGACGCCAAAAAAATTTTGGCGCAATTCTTTTGGGATAGACGCTGAAGCGATCTCACGAGAAAACACAATTGAAAAGCGCGGTTTTGGTATCAAAATATAACGTTACATGGAAATCCCTTTCACAGGGAAAAAGCCCAGACAAGAAAATTTGTCGATCGTACGTCTACATTGTTTTTTACCGTGTAATATTCAAAATTCATATTCCACTTGCCCCCTTCAAGTTATCAAAAGCATGTATCGAGATTAATTGGTCGTTTAAAAAATATAAATCTGCTGACAGAAGAGGAAATGCGGTATTTTGAGCCTCCTTTGACTTCATATGAAATAAATTTGTTACTTACTGCCAATGCTTGGGTGGAGAATTGAGTAGGAGGAGCTCGAGCTCTCCAAACCTCCTTTTTCTTCTACGCTTTCCAGGCTGCAGAGCCTCAGGTGGCCGTTTTGACGTTGTTTCTGTCACGCTTGGCTGTTCGTGCGTCTGTCGATTTGGCCCAGGCCTCGCAGGTACAGTCCGCGGCGGTGAGGGACTGGGACTCCGCACACTCAGGCCAGCACGCGGTGGCGAGGCTCTGGGGTCGGCAAGCGGTGGTGAGGCACTCGGCTCGGCAGGCAGTGGTGAGGCACTGACGTCAGCAAGCGCTGGTGAGGCACTCGGCGCAGCAGGCAGTGATGAGGCACTGGGTTCGGCAAGCGGTGGTGAGGCACTGAGGCCAGCACGCGGTGGTGAGGCTCTGGGGTCAGCAAGCAGTGGTGAGGCACTCAGCCTAGCAGGCAGTGATTGTCTCTCAGCGTTGAATTGCCGAACGAGTGCCAATAATTTTTGTCTCTTTTTCCGGATGTGCACTCGGAGATACTCTGTCCGATCGGGCGTTGGTGCAACATAGGTTTTTGCAGCAACCGAGCGAAGAGTTGCCGCCGGCAAATTCCCGCTGCCCCTCGCCAAAACATGCTCGTAGTCAGCCAAAGCTCCTATTAATTTTTGCATCAATTCCTCGTTCAGCGAAATATTTTTTTTGTAACGACCCATATTAATTCGGAATAATGAAAAAAAAATTGAATGTTATCCGCTGCGGTCGGTGCTGGTGGTCGGTGTTAGTATTCCGTCCGCTGTCATCGTGACGTCGGGGATGGAGTCTCCAAACCCTGGTCGTCTGTACGTCCGTACGTTTCCTGTATTCACTACGACTGGGTCCAGCCTTGCAGCCATCTCCAGTAGCAGTCGTCCTCGTTTGTTCGTTGCTGTCATGCCCCACTCGATCGCCCTCGCGTTGAAGTCCCCCGCGACGACGACGTCCCCGGGCAGGTCCCTGATTCCGTCCTCGAGGAGCTCCACCTTCCTTTCAAACTCCGCCGCGGTGCAGTTGGGGGTCAGGTAAACGCTGACGTAGGTGACAGCGCCGACCTTAGCCCAGACGTAATCGTCGCCTACCCCGCGGTTAATCATCCGAGATTGGGCGGCGCCCCTCACCCAGATGGCTGCTGTCTCAGTCTCGTTCGTTATCCATGTCTGAGTCGTCTTTTTCCTGTATAGCTCGGATATTATCAGGATGTCCTCGTCGTGTTCGTCAGCTATCTGTGGCAGGAGCATATCTGCTGTCCTGCTTCGGTTCAGGTTTCCCTGTATTATCTTGTCCGTCCTGCCTGTTTCCTGGATTCCTCCAGCGCGGCCCGAAAGACCGCGCACCTCCCGGATCCCGCAAGGTGCGCTGCGTCCCCGTGGCCCGCTTCGGCGCACAGGGGACAGGCTGGTCTGTTTTTGCATTCCGTCGCGTAATGTCCCGTTTCGCCGCATTTTCTGCAGCTTTTTGTCCGGTCCTTGTTTGCGCAGTTTGCTTTAGTGTGCCCGTAGCCCAGGCACCTGTAGCATCTCGTAACTGTTAGTCGTTCTCGGACGCGGCAACGCACCCATCCAATCCCGATTCGTCCCTCGTTCGAGCAGCACCCCGGCTTCGTGTGGCTCGAGCTCGCACACTGCCATGTACTGCTCGCTCCGGTTCGGTCCGAAAATGTGGACTCCGAAGTCCGCGTCTCGTCCTGTTTCTTGTGTCAGTGCTTGTCTGACGTCGTCTGCGTTCGTGACGCAGTCGAGATCCAAAATCTCCAGTTGGACCCTGGAGATCGTGGATTTGACACTGCCCGTGTCCCCGACCGCGTCCTGAAGCGCGCGTTGGAAGTCCTCTCGTCCGTCCTTGCTTGTTCGTATCTTTAAGGAGTTTCGGTACAGTAAATCAAATAGCTTACAAAATTTTCAAAAAATTTCCATATGTTTGTCGATAATATCAAGGCCCACCTGCAAAATCTGAGATCGATTCACAACATAGTTTTTGAGATATAAATTGTTTTTGTAATGCCTTTTAACACGGGGTTAAATGGCACAAACCATATTTTTATTTGTCATAATTAGAAAATAGCTTACACATAAAAAAAAAAAACACCAACTTCCACGTTGTATTTATTTGAACATTGTGTCAAATTTCCAAAAAGTTTCTCTACATAATTTGGCAGATTTTCGTAAAAACAAGTGACCAAAATACTAATTTTCCATCGACTCGCCACGGTCGAAGAAAGTAACGGCAACGTTGCACCGTGTCAGGATCGGCGCGAAATTTCAAACGGTCCAAGTGGAGTGGATGGATGGGGTTATGTGTATCGTATGCAATCAAGCAATATTCAATAACAAATTTTAAATAATCTATTTCAATATGTTTTTATTCATTTAACAACAGGGCAATAAACATCATGACAAACTATATTCAACGAAAATTAAATATATTCAACATACATTCTTTCGATGTATGTGTATATATATATATATATCTATGTATATAAAAGAGTCGCGTGACTGACTGACTGACTGACTGACTGACTGACTGACTGACTGACTGACTGACTGACTGACTGACTGACTGACTGACTGACTGACTGACTGACTGACTGACTGACTGACTGACTGACTGACTGACTGACTGACTGACTGACTGACTGACTGACTGACTGACTGACTGACTGACTGACTGACTGACTGACTGACTGACTGACTGACTGACTGACTGACTGACTGACTGACTGACTGACTGACTGACTGACTGACTGACTGACTGACTGACTGACTGACTGACTGACTGACTGACTGACTGACTGACTGACTGACTGACTGACTGACTGACTGACTGACTGACTGACTGACTGACTGACTGACTGACTGACTGACTGACTGACTGACTGACTGACTGACTGACTGACTGACTGACTGACTGACTGACTGACTGACTGACTGACTGACTGACTGACTGACTGACTGACTGACTGACTGACTGACTGACTGACTGACTGACTGACTGACTGACTGACTGACTGACTGACTGACTGACTGACTGACTGACTGACTGACTGACTGACTGACTGACTGACTGACTGACTGACTGACTGACTGACTGACTGACTGACTGACTGACTGACTGACTGACTGACTGACTGACTGACTGACTGACTGACTGACTGACTGACTGACTGACTGACTGACTGACTGACTGACTGACTGACTGACTGACTGACTGACTGACTGACTGACTGACTGACTGACTGACTGACTGACTGACTGACTGACTGACTGACTGACTGACTGACTGACTGACTGACTGACTGACTGACTGACTGACTGACTGACTGACTGACTGACTGACTGACTGACTGACTGACTGACTGACTGACTGACTGACTGACTGACTGACTGACTGACTGACTGACTGACTGACTGACTGACTGACTGACTGACTGACTGACTGACTGACTGACTGACTGACTGACTGACTGACTGACTGACTGACTGACTGACTGACTGACTGACTGACTGACTGACTGACTGACTGACTGACTGACTGACTGACTGACTGACTGACTGACTGACTGACTGACTGACTGACTGACTGACTGACTGACTGACTGACTGACTGACTGACTGACTGACTGACTGACTGACTGACTGACTGACTGACTGACTGACTGACTGACTGACTGACTGACTGACTGACTGACTGACTGACTGACTGACTGACTGACTGACTGACTGACTGACTGACTGACTGACTGACTGACTGACTGACTGACTGACTGACTGACTGACTGACTGACTGACTGACTGACTGACTGACTGACTGACTGACTGACTGACTGACTGACTGACTGACTGACTGACTGACTGACTGACTGACTGACTGACTGACTGACTGACTGACTGACTGACTGACTGACTGACTGACTGACTGACTGACTGACTGACTTGACTGACTGACTGACTGACTGACTGACTGACTGACTGACTGACTGACTGACTGACTGACTGACTGACTGACTGACTGACTGACTGACTGACTGACTGACTGACTGACTGACTGACTGACTGACTGACTGACTGACTGACTGACTGACTGACTGACTGACTGACTGACTGACTGACTGACTGACTGACTGACTGACTGACTGACTGACTGACTGACTGACTGACTGACTGACTGACTGACTGACTGACTGACTGACTGACTGACTGACTGACTGACTGACTGACTGACTGACTGACTGACTGACTGACTGACTGACTGACTGACTGACTGACTGACTGACTGACTGACTGACTGACTGACTGACTGACTGACTGACTGACTGACTGACTGACTGACTGACTGACTGACTGACTGACTGACTGACTGACTGACTGACTGACTGACTGACTGACTGACTGACTGACTGACTGACTGACTGACTGACTGACTGACTGACTGACTGACTGACTGACTGACTGACTGACTGACTGACTGACTGACTGACTGACTGACTGACTGACTGACTGACTGACTGACTGACTGACTGACTGACTGACTGACTGACTGACTGACTGACTGACTGACTGACTGACTGACTGACTGACTGACTGACTGACTGACTGACTGACTGACTGACTGACTGACTGACTGACTGACTGACTGACTGACTGACTGACTGACTGACTGACTGACTGACTGACTTGACTGACTGACTGACTGACTGACTGACTGACTGACTGACTGACTGACTGACTGACTGACTGACTGACTGACTGACTGACTGACTGACTGACTGACTGACTGACTGACTGACTGACTGACTGACTGACTGACTGACTGACTGACTGACTGACTGACTGACTGACTGACTGACTGACTGACTGACTGACTGACTGACTGACTGACTGACTGACTGACTGACTGACTGACTGACTGACTGACTGACTGACTGACTGACTGACTGACTGACTGACTGACTGACTGACTGACTGACTGACTGACTTGACTGACTGACTGACTGACTGACTGACTGACTGACTGACTGACTGACTGACTGACTGACTGACTGACTGACTGACTGACTGACTGACTGACTGACTGACTGACTGACTGACTGACTGACTGACTGACTGACTGACTGACTGACTGACTGACTGACTGACTGACTGACTGACTGACTGACTGACTGACTGACTGACTGACTGACTGACTGACTGACTGACTGACTGACTGACTGACTGACTGACTGACTGACTGACTGACTGACTGACTGACTGACTGACTGACTGACTGACTGACTGACTGACTGACTGACTGACTGACTGACTGACTGACTGACTGACTGACTGACTGACTGACTGACTGACTGACTGACTGACTGACTGACTGACTGACTGACTGACTGACTGACTGACTGACTGACTGACTGACTGACTGACTGACTGACTGACTGACTGACTGACTGACTGACTGACTGACTGACTGACTGACTGACTGACTGACTGACTGACTGACTGACTGACTGACTGACTGACTGACTGACTGACTGACTGACTGACTGACTGACTGACTGACTGACTGACTGACTGACTGACTGACTGACTGACTGACTGACTGACTGACTGACTGACTGACTGACTGACTGACTGACTGACTGACTGACTGACTGACTGACTGACTGACTGACTGACTGACTGACTGACTGACTGACTGACTGACTGACTGACTGACTGACTGACTGACTGACTGACTGACTGACTGACTGACTGACTGACTGACTGACTGACTGACTGACTGACTGACTGACTGACTGACTGACTGACTGACTGACTGACTGACTGACTGACTGACTGACTGACTGACTGACTGACTGACTGACTGACTGACTGACTGACTGACTGACTGACTGACTGACTGACTGACTGACTGACTGACTGACTGACTGACTGACTGACTGACTGACTGACTGACTGACTGACTGACTGACTGACTGACTGACTGACTGACTGACTGACTGACTGACTGACTGACTGACTGACTGACTGACTGACTGACTGACTGACTGACTGACTGACTGACTGACTGACTGACTGACTGACTGACTGACTGACTGACTGACTGACTGACTGACTGACTGACTGACTGACTGACTGACTGACTGACTGACTGACTGACTGACTGACTGACTGACTGACTGACTGACTGACTGACTGACTGACTGACTGACTGACTGACTGACTGACTGACTGACTGACTGACTGACTGACTGACTGACTGACTGACTGACTGACTGACTGACTGACTGACTGACTGACTGACTGACTGACTGACTGACTGACTTGACTGACTGACTTGACTGACTGACTGACTGACTTGACTGACTGACTGACTGACTGACTGACTGACTGACTGACTGACTGACTTGACTGACTGACTGACTGACTGACTGACTGACTGACTGACTGACTGACTGACTGACTGACTGACTTGACTGACTGACTGACTGACTGACTGACTGACTGACTGACTGACTGACTGACTGACTGACTGACTGACTGACTGACTGACTGACTGACTGACTGACTGACTGACTGACTGACTGACTGACTGACTGACTGACTGACTGACTGACTGACTGACTGACTGACTGACTGACTGACTGACTGACTGACTGACTGACTGACTGACTGACTGACTGACTGACTGACTGACTTGACTGACTGACTGACTGACTGACTGACTTGACTGACTGACTGACTGACTGACTGACTTGACTGACTGACTGACTGACTGACTGACTGACTGACTGACTGACTGACTGACTGACTGACTGACTGACTGACTGACTGACTGACTGACTGACTGACTGACTGACTGACTGACTGACTGACTGACTGACTGACTGACTGACTGACTGACTGACTGACTGACTGACTGACTGACTGACTGACTGACTGACTGACTTGACTGACTTGACTGACTGACTGACTGACTGACTGACTGACTGACTGACTGACTGACTGACTGACTGACTGACTGACTGACTGACTGACTGACTGACTGACTGACTGACTGACTTGACTGACTGACTGACTGACTGACTGACTGACTGACTGACTGACTGACTGACTGACTGACTGACTGACTGACTGACTGACTTGACTGACTGACTGACTGACTGACTGACTGACTGACTGACTGACTGACTGACTGACTGACTGACTGACTGACTGACTGACTGACTGACTGACTGACTGACTGACTGACTGACTGACTGACTGACTGACTGACTGACTGACTGACTGACTGACAGACAACGCACAGCCTAATGTGACGGTCTGGCAATAATGAGAGATCTAGAGGTGGCCCTAGCGCAGTGGTTAGCGCTCCGGACTACGACTCCGTGGGTCCCGGAATCGAGTCCCACTCGGATCACCTTTTTATACGCTCATTATTGCTGGACCGTGCCTCAGTCACAAAATGGTGTCAGAAGTTTCTCGGACCGACAACACGTTCAGACATACTACGGCCCAAAGCGGCACATACTACGGCCCAAGCGGCACATACTACGGCCCACAGCGGCAAATACAAGCCCAGAGCGGCAGAATCTACGAAAGCCCAACGCGGCAGAAAAATGAATCTTCGAAAAATGAATTAAAAATGTGACGTTAGTCGACGAGGACGTCGAACACTGTAAGAGGGGGAGTGTGACGGTCTGGCAATAATGAGAGATCTAGAGGTGGCCCTAGCGCAGTGGTTAGCGCTCCGGACTACGACTCCGTGGGTCCCGGGATCGAGTCCCACTCGGATCACCTTTTTATTCGCTCATTATTGCTGGACCGTGCCTCGTCACACTAAACCAATGAAGTTAGGATCGTGAAATTGGTCACGGTTACTCCTCTCGCATCGTAGACGCTCACTAAGAACGGATTTTGTTCGTCCTCTATCCAAAAAAAAATTATCGAAATTTTTTTTTTTTTTTCAATTTTTTTTTCAATTTTTTTTTCTACACTCTTCTACCTCAATAAACGTTCACCGAGAACGGATTTTGTTCGTTCTCCGCCAAAAAAAAATGAAAAATAAAATTTATCAAAATTTTTTTTTCTCATTTATATATATGGGGCATTCCATACCGTTTCGACCTGGGTCTGACCCTCCACCTCTCCGAATTGGTCCATAATTTTTTAAGGTTTTGTACTACCTCTGAAAAACACTCAGGATTTTTTTCAGATTTTTCCGGTGCGATTCCTTTTCCTGATAATTTTGCAAACAACCATACGGTTAGCCCAACATGAAAAATCTGAAAAAAATCACAAAAACCCTGTTTCTCATATGGAAAATTTCGAGCGTTCAACTGAAGTGGGCACAGGTTTTTTTCTGTTGATAAAAAATTTTTTTCGAAAAATTTGAAGAAATAAAGGCAAATAAAGGAAGATAAAAAATCTCTGTACAAGCATAGGTCTTAAAAAAATGCGATACTAAAAAAAAAAATATGCGAATCAAAGATCAAACTTTTTACTCATTACTATTTCTATAAGATTTGTTTATTTATATCGTGCAAATCAAAAAACCGCACAACAATACTCGGATATTTGGACACGAGTGGCACTGAAGACACTTAGAACAATGGTTTTTACAAAAACGGGAGGCGCTTCTGGGTCCGGCTTCGATCGCGACAGTAGCCCTGTAGGCACAACCGATTGTCGCGCTACTCCGAGACATTGTTCCAAGATGGAAGTAGCAGAGGTCAGTCACACCTATTGCCTATCAGTGCCACTCGTGTCCAAATATCCGAGTATTGTTGTGCGAGTTTTTTGATTTTGCACGATATAAATGAACAAATCTTATACAAATAGTAATGAATAAAAAGTTTGATCTTTGAACTCGAATTTTTTTTTTTTAGTATGTCGCATTTTTTTAAGAACTATGCTTGTACAGAGATTTTTTATCTTCCTTTTTTTGCCTTTATTTCTTCAAATTTTTCAAAAAAGAACTTTTTATCAACAGGAAAAAACCTGTGCCCACTTCAGTTGAACGCTCGAGAAATTTTCCATATGAGAAACAGGGTTTTATTGTGATTTTTTTCAGATTTTTCATGTTGGGCTAACCGTATGTTTGTTTATAAAATTCTTCAGGAAATGGAATCGCACCCGGAAAAATCTGAAAAAAATAGTGAGTGTT
>JAYDYC010000052.1:0-88262 GCA_037043255.1 Diadegma fenestrale | reverse complement strand
CAAGTCTTCAGAAAAGTCTTCAGAAAAGTCTTCGGACCAGTCTTCCAAACAGTCTTCAAACCAGTCTTCAGACAAGTCTTCAGACCAGTCTTCAGACCAGTCTTCAGACCAGTCTTCAGACCAGTCTTCAGACCAGTCTTCAGACCAGTCTTCAGACCAGTCTTCAGACCAGTCTTGAGAACAGTCTTGAGAACAGTCTTCAGAACAGTCTTCAGACCTGTCTTCAGATAGGTCTTCAAAGTAGTATTCATAGTAGTCTTCAGATAGGTCTTCAGACCAGTCTCCAGATAGGTCCTCAGACCAGTCTTCAGATAGGTCTTCAGAAATATCTTCCGACCAGTCTTCAAACCAGTCTTCAGACAAGTCTTCAGAAAAGTCTTCGGACCAGTCTTCGGACCAGTCTTCGGACCAGTCTTCAGAACAGTCTTCAGACCTGTCTTCAGATAGGTCTTCAAAGTAGTGTTCATAGTAGTCTTCAGATAGGTCTTCAGACCAGTCTCCAGATAGGTCCTCAGACCAGTCTTCAGATAGGTCTTCAGAAATATCTTCCGACCAGTCTTCAAACCAGTCTTCAGACAAGTCTTCAGAAAAGTCTTCGGACCAGTCTTCGGACCAGTCTTCGGACCAGTCTTCGGACCAGTCTTCGGACCAGTCTTCCGACCAGTCTTCAGACCAGACTTCAGACCAGTCTTCAGACCAGTCTTCAGACCAGTCTTCAGACCAGTCTTTCGACCAGTCTTCAGACAAGTCTTCAGACCAGTCTTCAAACCAGTCTTCAGACCAGTCTTCAGACCAGTCTTCAGACCAGTCTTCAGACCAGTCTTCCGACCAGTCTTGAGAACAGTCTTGAGAACAGTCTTCAGAACAGTCTTCAGACCTGTCTTCAGATAGGTCTTCAAAGTAGTGTTCATAGTAGTCTTCAGATAGGTCTTCAGACCAGTCTCCAGATAGGTCCTCAAACCAGTCTTCAGATAGGTCTTCAGATATATCTTCCGACCAGTCTTCAAACCGGTCTTCAGACAAGTCTTCAGAAAAGTCTTCAGAAAAGTCTTCAGAAAAGTCTTCGGACCAGTCTTCGGACCAGTCTTCGGACCAGTCCTCGGACCAGTCTTCGGACCAGTCCTCGGACCAGTCTTCGGACCAGTCTTTGGACCAATCTTCGGACCAGTCTTCGGACCAGTCTTCCGACCAATCTTCGGACCAGTCTTCGGACCAGTCTTCCGACCAGTCTTCCGACCAGTCTTCAGACCGGTCTTCAGACCAGTCTTCAGACCAGTCTTCAGACCAGTCTTCAGACCAGTCTTGAGAACAGTTTTCAGACCAGCCTTGAGAACAGTCTTCAGACCAGTCTTCAGACCAGTCTTCAGACAAGTCTTCAGAAAAGTCTTCAGACCAGTCTTCCAAACAGTCTTCAAACCAGTCTTCAGACAAGTCTTCAGACCAGTCTTCAGACCAGTCTTCAAACCAGTCTTCAGACCAGTCTTCAGACCAGTCTTCAGACCAGTCTTCAGACCAGTCTTGAGAACAGTCTTGAGAACAGTCTTCAGAACAGTCTTCAGACCTGTCTTCAGATAGGTCTTCAAAGTAGTATTCATAGTAGTCTTCAGATAGGTCTTCAGACCAGTCTCCAGATAGGTCCTCGGACCAGTCTTCAGATAGGTCTTCAGATATATCTTCCGACCAGTCTTCAAACCGGTCTTCAGACAAGTCTTCAGAAATGTCTTCAGAAAAGTCTTCAGAAAAGTCTTCGGACCAGTCTTCGGACCAGTCTTCGGACCAGTCTTCGGACCAGTCTTCGGACCAGTCTTCGGACCAGTCTTCGGACCAGTCTTCGGACTAGTCTTCGGACCAGTCTTCGGACCAGTCTTCGGACCAGTCTTCCGACCAGTCTTCGGACCAGACTTCGGACCAGTCTTCAGACCAGTCTTCAGACCAGTCTTCAGACCAGTCTTCAGACCAGTCTTTCGACCAGTCTTCAGACAAGTCTTCAGACCAGTCTTCAAACCAGTCTTCAGACCAGTCTTCAGACCAGTCTTCAGACCAGTCTTCCGACCAGTCTTCATATCAGTCTTCAGACCAGTCTTCAGACCAGTCTGCAGACCAGTCTTCATAGCAGTCTTCAGAGTAGTTTTCAGATCAGTCTTCAGATGGGTCATCAGACTTTTCTTCAGATAGGTCTTTAGACCAGGCTTCTGAGTGATTTTGAGAGTAATCTTCATAGTAGTCTTCAGATGGGTCTACACACCAGTCTTCCAACTGGTATCCAAAGTAGTTTCGAGGATAGTCTTCAGACCAGTCTTCATACCAGTTTTCAGAGCAGTCTTCAGACCGGTCTTTAGAGTAGTCTTCAGACCAGACTTCAGACCAGTCTTCAAAGTATTCTTCAGACCAGTCTTCAGAGCAGTCTTCAGAGTAGTCTTCAGAGCAGTCTTCAGAGTAGTTTTCAGACCAGTCTCCAGACCAGTCTTCAGACCGGTCTTCATACCGGTCTTCAGAGCAGTCTTCAGACCAGTCTTCAGAGTAGTCTTCAGACCAGTCTTCAAACCAGTCTTCAGAGTAGTCTTCAGAGTCGTCTTAAGAGTAGTCTTTAGACCAGTCTTCAGAGCAGTCTTTAGACCAGTCTTCAGAGTAGTCTTCAGAGTAGTCTTTAGACCAGTCTTCAGAGTAGTCTTCAGACCAGACTTCAGACCAGTCTTCAGACCAGTCTTCAAACCAGTCTTCAGACTAGTCTTCAGACCAGTCTTCAGACCAGTCTTCCGACCAGTCTTCATATCAGTCTTCAGACCAGTCTTCAGACCAGTCTTCAGACCAGTCTTCAGACCAGTCTTCAGACCAGTCTTCATAGCAGTCTTCAGAGTAGTTTTCAGATCAGTCTTCAGATGGGTCATCAGACTTTTCTTCAGATAGGTCTTTAGACCAGGCTTTTGAGTGATTTTGAGAGTAATCTTCATAGTAGTCTTCGGATGGGTCTGCACACCAGTCTTCCAACTGGTATCCAAAGTAGTTTCGAGGATAG
Source organism: Diadegma fenestrale (assembly GCA_037043255.1). Taxonomy (NCBI): domain Eukaryota; kingdom Metazoa; phylum Arthropoda; class Insecta; order Hymenoptera; family Ichneumonidae; genus Diadegma; species Diadegma fenestrale. The sequence continues at coordinate 85,246 of JAYDYC010000052.1, read as the reverse complement.
TCTTCAGACCAGTCTTCATACCAGTTTTCAGAGCAGTCTTCAGACCGGTCTTCAGAGTAGTCTTCAGACCAGTTTTCAGACCAGACTTCAGACCAGTCTTCAAAGTATTCTTCAGACCAGTCTTCAGACCGGTCTTCAGACCAGTCTTCAGAGTAGTCTTCAGACCAGTCTTTAGACCAGACTTCAGACCAGTCTTCAGAGCAGTCTTCAGAGTAGTCTTCAGAGCAGTCTTTAGAGTAGTTTTCAGACCAGTCTCCAGACCAGTCTTCAGACCGGTCTTCATACCGGTCTTCAGAGCAGTCTTCAGACCAGTCTTTAGAGTAGTCTTCAGACCAGTCTTCAAACCAGTCTTCAGAGTAGTCTTCAGAGTCGTCTTAAGAGTAGTCTTTAGACCAGTTTTCAGAGCAGTCTTTAGACCAGTCTTCAGAGTAGTCGTCAGACCAGTCTTCCGACTGGTCTTCAAAGTAGTGTTTATAGTAGTATTCAGAGAGGTCTACCGAATAGTATTCAGAACAGTCTTCAGCCCAGACTTTAGTACAGTGCTATGCATTAATGCCTGGGCAAACCGAAAATTAGTGATTTTACCGATCGTGTCTTGTCATTTGTCGAAGTAGCTTGAAGTTCGGAGGAGTTTTAGACTCATGTGTCACGCGTAATTCTCAGCCACCAAATTATTAACTAACCTAGCGAATACATGACGGCGCTGCAATGAGCTTACCGCAGCAAGTTGACACAGCGACCGGCAGATCGAATTTGGAACAAGGGGTTAAGTGGGATGAAAAAAGCTACGAGAAAGTGATGCATTATCGGCTAATGAAGTTAATTGATAATTTTGATAGAAATGACGATAAAATATAAAAAATGAAATAAACATCATGCATCTTGAGCATCTTGGGGAAGCAGTTTGCAATTTTTAATTTGCAGCCTTTTGTATTTGCATTTTAATAATAAAATTCACAATATCTCCCGAAATTTCCGAAAATTGAAGCAGTCAGACGATTATTGGAAAAACTTACATTTTTGTAAAATTCGACAAATCATAAAATTTATACCGCCGTACCGATATTCCCCAAATTCAATACTAACCTTCTTATTACGATACTCTAATTATATAAAAAAAAAATCAGTAATGAATCTCAAAATTTGCGAAAGTTAGAGCGTCAACACCCTTTTTTTGAATATTTCGAAATGCTGTAGAATTCGAATTTTTCTAGTGATCCCGACAAAATTTTCAGCAAACGAAGAGCTGATATAGAGCTGATGAGATTAACTCAAACTGTTCTCGAGTTGAAACCATTTTAATTTTACAGTGCCAGAACACACACACACACACACACACACACCGCGTACAGCACACACCATTCGGTTCATCGATCTCAGCCAGATCTAGTGAATCGCTTTTCAATGTGGGTTACACCCCGAAATATTGCACTCTAAAAAGTTTTGACCAATTACCGAATTTAAACTAGGATTGATTGGTTGAAACTTTTGAGGCTGCAATAATTCGGTGTCTAACCCACATTGAATAGCGACTCACTCGATCCGGCTGAGATCAATCAACCGAATGGTGTGTGCTGTACGCGGTCCATACAACAGTGAAGAAAGTGCAGGTCGAAAAGTTTCGATAGTTTTGATAAAATTTACATATCGCATGCAGGGTGAGCATCTTCACACTCGGAGTGCAAAATTTCTTTAACCCACAGTCAAACCCAGTCGCATCTCCGTTTCTGCACTCCATCAACCGATGAATGCAATCTTGGCGCGGGCTGAACAACGGTTACGATGACGTCTGAATTTCCTTCGATTCGTTTTCAAATTCAGACGTCATTAGCATCGTTACCGTTGTTCAGCCCGCACCGAGATCGCATCCATCGGTTAATTAATCGGAGTGCAGAAACAGAGATGCAACTGGCTTCGAACGTGGGTTAAGCAATTTCTGCACTCCGAGTGCGAAGATGCTCACCCTGCATGCGATATGTAAATTCGTTTCAAATCATCGAAACTTTTCGACCCGCACTTTCTTCACTGTCGTATGGACCGCGTACAGCACGCACCATTCGGTTGATTGATCTCAGCCGGATCGAGTGAATCGGTTTTCAATGTGGGTTAGACACCGAAATATTGCAGCCTAAAAAGTTTCAACCAATCAATCCCAGTTTAAATTCGGTAATTGGTCAAAACCTTTTAGAGTGCAATGTTTCGAGGTCTAACCCACAGTGAAAAGCGATTCACTCGATCCGGCTGAGGTCGATCAACCGAATGGTGCGTGCTGTATGCGGTCCATACAACAGTGAAGAAAGTGCGGCTCGAAATGTCTGGATAGTCTCGAACGAGTTTACGTATCGCGTGCAGGGTGAACATCTTTGCACTCGGAGTGCAGAATTTGCTTAACCCACGTTCGAACCCAGTCGCATCTCTGTTTCTGGACTCCATCAACCGATTGATGCAATCTTGGCGCGGGCTGAACAACGGCAACGATGCTAATGACGTCTGAAATTCCTGCGATTCGTGTTCAAATTCAAACGACATTAGCATCGTAACCGTTGTTCAGCCCGCGCCAAGATTTCATCCATCGGTTAATGGAGTGCAGAAACAGAGATGCGACTGGGTTCGAACGTGGGTTAAGCAATTTCTGCACTCCGAGTGCGAAGATGCTCACCCTGCATGCGATATGTAAATTCGTTTCAAATTATCGAAACTTTTCGACCCGCACTTTCTTCACTGTTGTATGGACCGCGTACAGCACACACCATTCGGTTGATTGATCTCAGCCGGATCGAGTGAATCGGTTTTCAATGTGGGTTAGACACCGAAATATTGCAGCCTAAAAAGTTTCAACCAATCAATCCCAGTTTAAATTCGGTAATTGGTCAAAACCTTTTAGAGTGCAATGTTTCGAGGTCTAACACACAGTGAAAAGCGATTCACTCGATCCGGCTGAGGTCGATTAACCGAATGGTGCGTGCTGTATGCGGTCCATACAACAGTGAAGAAAGTGCGGCTCGAAATGTCTGGATAGTCTCGAACGAGTTTACGTATCGCGTGCAGGGTGAACATCTTTGCACTCGGAGTGCAGAATTTGCTTAACCCACGTTCGAACCCAGTCGCATCTCTGTTTCTGGACTCCATCAACCGATTGATGCAATCTTGGCGCGGGCTGAACAACGGCAACGATGCTAATGACGTCTGAAATTCCTGCGATTCGTGTTCAAATTCAAACGACATTAGCATCGTAACCGTTGTTCAGCCCGCGCCAAGATTTCATCCATCGGTTAATGGAGTGCAGAAACAGAGATGCGACTGGGTTCGAACGTGGGTTAAGCAATTTCTGCACTCCGAGTGCGAAGATGCTCACCCTGCATGCGATATGTAAATTCGTTTCAAATTATCGAAACTTTTCGACCCGCACTTTCTTCACTGTTGTATGGACCGCGTACAGCACACACCATTCGGTTGATTGATCTCAGCCGGATCGAGTGAATCGGTTTTCAATGTGGGTTAGACACCGAAATATTGCAGCCTAAAAAGTTTCAACCAATCAATCCCAGTTTAAATTCGGTAATTGGTCAAAACCTTTTAGAGTGCAATGTTTCGAGGTCTAACCCACAGTGAAAAGCGATTCACTCGATCCGGCTGAGGTCGATTAACCGAATGGTGCGTGCTGTATGCGGTCCATACAACAGTGAAGAAAGTGCGGCTCGAAATGTCTGGATAGTCTCGAACGAGTTTACGTATCGCGTGCAGGGTGAACATCTTTGCACTCGGAGTGCAGAATTTGCTTAACCCACGTTCGAACCCAGTCGCATCTCTGTTTCTGGACTCCATCAACCGATTGATGCAATCTTGGCGCGGGCTGAACAACGGCAACGATGCTAATGACGTCTGAAATTCCTGCGATTCGTGTTCAAATTCAAACGACATTAGCATCGTAACCGTTGTTCAGCCCGCGCCAAGATTTCATCCATCGGTTAATGGAGTGCAGAAACAGAGATGCGACTGGGTTCGAACGTGGGTTAAGCAATTTCTGCACTCCGAGTGCGAAGATGCTCACCCTGCATGCGATATGTAAATTCGTTTCAAATCATCGAAACTTTTCGACCCGCACTTTCTTCCACTGTTGTATGGACCGCGTACAGCACACACCATTCGGTTCATTGATCTCAGCCAGATCGAGTGAATCGGTTTTCAATGTGGGTTACACACCGAAATATTGCAGCCTAAAAAGTTTCAACCAATCAATCCCAGTTTAAATTCGGATTAATTGGTCAAAACCTTTTAGAGTGCAATGTTTCGAGGTCTAACCCACAGTGAAAAGCGATTCACTCGATCCGGCTGAGGTCGATCAACCGAATGGTGCGTGCTGTATGCGGTCCATACAACAGTGAAGAAAGTGCAGCTCGAAATGTCTGGATAGTCTCGAACGAGTTTACGTATCGCGTGCAGAGTGAGCATCTTTGCACTCGGAGTGCAAAATTTCTTTAACCCACAGTCGAACCCAGTCGCATCTCCGTTTCTGCACTCCATCAACCGATTGATGCAATCTTGGCGCGGGCTGAACAACGGCAACGATGCTAATGACGTCTGAAATTCCTGCGATTCGTGTTCAAATTCAAACGACATTAGCATCGTAACCGTTGTTCAGCCCGCGCCAAGATTTCATCCATCGGTTAATGGAGTGCAGAAACAGAGATGCGACTGGGTTCGAACGTGGGTTAAGCAATTTCTGCACTCCGAGTGCGAAGATGCTCACCCTGCATGCGATATGTAAATTCGTTTCAAATTATCGAAACTTTTCGACCCGCACTTTCTTCACTGTTGTATGGACCGCGTACAGCACACACCATTTGGTTGATTGATCTCAGCCGGATCGAGTGAATCGCTTTTCAATGTAGGTTAGAAACCGAAATATTGCAGCCTAAAAAGTTTTAACTAATCAGTCCCAGTTTAAATTCGGTAATTGGTCAAAACCTTTTAGAGTGCAACGTTTCGAGGTCTAACCCACAGTGAAAAGCGATTCACTCGATCCGGCTGAGGTCGATCAACCGAATGGTGCGTGCTGTATGCGGTCCATACAACAGTGAAGAAAGTGCGGCTCGAAATGTCTGGATAGTCTCGAACGAGTTTACGTATCGCGTGCAGGGTGAACATCTTTGCACTCGGAGTGCAGAATTTGCTTAACCCACGTTCGAACCCAGTCGCATCTCTGTTTCTGGACTCCATCAACCGATTGATGCAATCTTGGCGCGGGCTGAACAACGGCAACGATGCTAATGACGTCTGAAATTCCTGCGATTCGTGTTCAAATTCAAACGACATTAGCATCGTAACCGTTGTTCAGCCCGCGCCAAGATTTCATCCATCGGTTAATGGAGTGCAGAAACAGAGATGCGACTGGGTTCGAACGTGGGTTAAGCAATTTCTGCACTCCGAGTGCGAAGATGCCCACCCTGCATGCGATATGTAAATTCGTTTCAAATTATCGAAACTTTTCGACCCGCACTTTCTTCACTGTTGTATGGACCGCGTACAGCACACACCATTTGGTTGATTGATCTCAGCCGGATCGAGTGAATCGCTTTTCAATGTAGGTTAGAAACCGAAATATTGCAGCCTAAAAAGTTTTAACTAATCAGTCCCAGTTTAAATTCGGTAATTGGTCAAAACCTTTTAGAGTGCAACGTTTCGGGGTCTAACCCACAGTGAAAAGCGATTCACTCGATCTGGCTGAGATCGATGAACCGAATGGTGTTTGCCATGCAACAGTCAAGTTCGAAATTTCACGGCGAATAACGCAAAATGCTCTCAAAGTAGGTAAACAAGGAAAAAATTATTTATTCAAAGCAACATGCACATATCGTGGGCTACAAAATTTTGTGTACTCCTCTCCATCGCCATTTCTTCCGGAGACCTTCTCTTCCTCCTCTTCTTCCCTGCTGGCTCCATGTTTTTGTCCTTTCTCATCTCTTCTCCCCTTTCTTGCTTATTTTCTCTCCCGGTTCTCTCTTCGTCTACCATTCCCTCCTCCTCGTTTCCTTGATCCTCGTCTTCCCGTTCCTTAGCCCGCTTTCCCATTCTTGATTCTCTCCCATGTTCGTTCCAATTCCCGTCTATCTCCTCTCCCTTTTTTCGGTCATTTTTGACCTCGGTTCCTTGTTCGTCCCCCATTCCCTTCTCCTCGTCTCTTCGATCCTCGTCTTCCCGTTCCGCAGCCCACTCTCCCATTCTTGATCCATTTCCAAGTTTTTTGAATTCCTTTTCCATATCCTCTCCCCCCTCTTGCTCACTTTCTCCCCCGGTTCCCTGTTCGTCTTCAATTCCCTTCTCCTCGTCTCCTTGCTCCTCGACTTCCTGGTCCTCAATTTCTTCTCCCGTCATATTTACGTTCTTTCCCGATTTCGATCGGTCTGCTGCCTCCCATTCGTCGACGAAAACATGGAACCGTCCGGCAACAGCTTCATATGGATCCTCGCTGGAAAAAAAGAATTATTATTTTTCTTTGCTTCCTCATGGAGGAAGCTATGTGACGGTGAAAATGTTGACATCCAATTTTCAATGTCGATACGCTAAAAATGTCCCAAAACATCGAAAAATCACGTCTGGAAACATAGTTCGCATGTCGGTGTGTATTTGTGTGTGTGTGTGTGTTCATTCTCTAAGACCTGTTGTGGAATTGTTTACAAAAAATACTGATTCTACGGCATTTTAATAATTTCAAAAATTTTTGCAAATTTAACGTTTCAAAATTTCGACGCTGTAATTTCCGAAAATTTCGATTGAAATTCCGATTGAATTTGGGAAATATCAGTTGAACGGTTTCAATTTTATGATTTTTCGCATCTCACGAAAATCTGATTTTCATTTTAAACCGTCTTACTGTTGTAATTTTTGCAATTTTTCTAAGGTATTGTGTATACGTCCGAACTATTCAATTTTGTATAATCGAAAAATAAAAAAAATATTTTGAATATAATGTCTAAAGACATACCAATGAATTATTACGAATTACAATAATAATACTTACGCGTTTATTTCAGTATTTCGAAGAAATTCGATCAGCGGCAACCGATTATTTCTGACGAAACTGCGAAGGTACTCGGCGCGGTGCTTTAGACACGTCCCTCCGTAGATTTCGTCAGAAATTTCCCGAATTATCGGACGGGGCAAAACTTTTTTTGCTTCCAACGGCGTTGAATATTTTTTTTTGGTCAGAAGTACGAGGAGCTTTCCCAGTTGGCGAGGATTCTTAAAAAGATCCGTGAAATATCTCCTGCGCACCATTGTGAATGAATGTTACGGCAGGAGACGAGACTATGGAATGACAGTTCAGTAGTGAAGGAATACAAAGGTTTCATTTGTTTCATAATCTCGTCTGAAATGAATGTCTGTTTCGACCATCGTTACACACAACTTCACACTCCTGTGGCTGCGTTCAGCTGTGACAGTGAGGCAGAGGTAATAACGACTGGCGGGGAAAAATGCCTGGACAACGACTTTTGACATATGACTTTTTTTCCAGCCGCTCAGTTTGATACGCTTTTGATACGCTGAAAAGAAGAGAAAACACGCGCCAAAATCTCAATTCACCGCGTGAATGCAATTTTCGATTTTCGACCTTGAGTTGGAAAAAATTAAAGTTTTAACATGAATTGTCGCGAAGAATTTTTATTCTTGGCTCCTTGCGAATAAAATGTTGATTTTTTTCCTTCGAGGATACTCTGTGGAGCTCAATTCAAGCTCAGAGTCATGTCTCTATCGCAATTTTTCATCGAGATATGATTTTTCGCTCACGAGCATGATTTTTGCTTGAAAATGACGATTTTTCGACATTTTTCAAACGAAAATCGCTCTTCTCGGAGTAAAAATCGTATAAATTATGACTTTTTTTCCAGCCACTCAGTTTGGTACGCTGGAAAGAAGAGAAATCACGCGCCAAAGTCTCAATTTACCGCGTGAATGCAATTTTCGATTTTCGACCTTGAGTTGGAAGAAATTAAAGTTTTAACATGAATTATCGCGAAGAATTTTTATTCTTGGCTCCTTGCGATTGAAATGCTGATTTTTTCCCTTCCAATATACTTTGTGGAGGTCAATTTAACCTCAGAGTCATGTCTCTATCTCAATTTTTCATCGAGAAATGATTTTTAGCTCACGAGCATGATTTTTGCTTGAAGATGACGATTTTTCGTCAATTTTCAAACGAAAATTGCTCTTCTCCGAGTAAAAATCGCATAAATTATGCATTTTTTTCCAGCCACTCAGTTTGATGCGCTGAAAAGAAGAGAAAACACGTGCCAAAGTCTCGATTTATCGCGGGAATGCAATTTTTAAATTTTGGACACGAGTTAAAAAAAATTAGAGTTTTAACACGAATTTGTTGCCAAGAATTTTTCTGCTTGGCTCCATGCGAATGGGATGCTGATTTTTTACCTTCAAAAATACGCTGTGGAGCTCAATTTAAACCCGGAGTCATACCTCTATCTCGATTTTTCATCGAGAAATGATTTTTAACTCACGAGCATGATTTTTGCTTGAAAATGACGATTTTTCGTCAATTTTCAAACGAAAATCGCTCTTGTCCGAGTAAAAATCGCATAAATTATGCATTTTTTTCCAGCCACTCAGTTTGATGCGCTGAAAAGAAGAGAAAACACGTGCCAAAGTCTCAATTTATCGCGGGAATGCAATTTTCAACTTTGGATCACGAGTTGGAAAAAATCAGAATTTTAACATGAATTTGATGCCAAGAATTTTTCTTCTTGGCTCCATGCGAATGGGATGCTGATTTTTTACCTTCAAAAATACTCTGTGGAGCTCAATTTAAGCCCAGAGTCATGTCTCTATCTCGATTTTTCATCGAGAAATGATTTTTAGCTCACGAGCATGATTTTTGCTTGAAAATGACGATTTTTCGTCAATTTTCAAACGAAAATCGCTCTTGTCCGAGTAAAAATCGCATAAATTATGCATTTTTTTCCAGCCACTCAGTTTGATGCGCTGAAAAGGAGAGAAAACACGTGCCAAAGTCTCGATTTATCGCGGGAATGCAATTTTTAACTTTCGGACACGAGTTGGAAAAAATTAGAGTTTTAACACGAATTTGTTGCCAAGAATTTTTCTGCTTGGCTCCATGAGAATAGACTGCTGATTTTTTTCCTTCAAATATACTCTGTGGAGCTCAATTTAAGCCCAGAGTCATGTCTCTATCTCGATTTTTCATCGAGAAATGATTTTTAGCTCACGAGCATGATTTTTGCTTGAAAATGACGATTTTTCGTCAATTTTCAAACGAAAATTGCTCTTGTCCGAGTAAAAATCGCATAAATTATGCATTTTTTTCCAGCCACGCAGTTTGATGCGCTGAAAAAAAGAGAAAACACGTGCCACAGTCTCAATTTATCGCGGGAATGCAATTTTCAACTTTGGATCACGAGTTGGAAAAAATTAGAGTTTTAACACGAATTTGTTGCCAAGAATTTTTCTGCTTGGCTCCATGAGAATGGACTGCTGATTTTTTTTCTTCAAATATACTCTGTGGAGCTCAATTTAAGCCCAGAGTCATGTCTCTATCTCGATTTTTCATCGAGAAATGATTTTTAGCTCACGAGCATGATTTTTGCTTGAAAATGACGATTTTTCGTCAATTTTCAAACGAAAATCGCTCTTGTCCGAGTAAAAATCGCATAAATTATGCATTTTTTTCCAGCCACTCAGTTTGATGCGCTGAAAAGGAGAGAAAACACGTGCCAAAGTCTCAATTTATCGCGGGAATGCAATTTTCAACTTTGGATCACGAGTTGGAAAAAATTAGAGTTTTAACACGAATTTGTTGCCAAGAATTTTTCTGCTTGGCTCCATGAGAATGGACTGCTGATTTTTTTTCTTCAAATATACTCTGTGGAGCTCAATTTAAGCCCAGAGTCATGTCTCTATCTCGATTTTTCATCGAGAAATGATTTTTAGCTCACGAGCATGATTTTTGCTTGAAAATGACGATTTTTCGTCAATTTTCAAACGAAAATCGCTCTTCTCCGAGTAAAAATCGCATAAATTATGCATTTTTTTCCAGCCACTCAGTTTGATGCGCTGAAAAGGAGAGAAAACACGTGCCAAAGTCTCGATTTATCGCGGGAATGCAATTTTTAACTTTCGGACACGAGTTGGAAAAAATTAGAGTTTTAACACGAATTTGTTGCCAAGAATTTTTCTGCTTGGCTCCATGAGAATGGACTGCTGATTTTTTTTCTTCAAATATACTCTGTGGAGCTCAATTTAAGCCCAGAGTCATGTCTCTATCTCGATTTTTCATCGAGAAATGATTTTTAGCTCACGAGCATGATTTTTGCTTGAAAATGACGATTTTTCGTCAATTTTCAAACGAAAATCGCTCTTGTCCGAGTAAAAATCGCATAAATTATGCATTTTTTTCCAGCCACTCAGTTTGATGCGCTGAAAAGGAGAGAAAACACGTGCCAAAGTCTCAATTTATCGCGGGAATGCAATTTTCAACTTTGGATCACGAGTTGGAAAAAATTAGAGTTTTAACACGAATTTGTTGCCAAGAATTTTTCTGCTTGGCTCCATGAGAATGGACTGCTGATTTTTTTTCTTCAAATATACTCTGTGGAGCTCAATTTAAGCCCAGAGTCATGTCTCTATCTCGATTTTTCATCGAGAAATGATTTTTAGCTCACGAGCATGATTTTTGCTTGAAAATGACGATTTTTCGTCAATTTTCAAACGAAAATCGCTCTTCTCCGAGTAAAAATCGCATAAATTATGCATTTTTTTCCAGCCACTCAGTTTGATGCGCTGAAAAAAAGAGAAAACACGTGCCACAGTCTCAATTTATCGCGGGAATGCAATTTTCAACTTTGGATCACGAGTTGGAAAAAATCAGAATTTTAACATGAATTTGATGCCAAGAATTTTTCTTCTTGGCTCCATGCGAATGGGATGCTGATTTTTCACCTTCAAAAATACTCTGTGGAACTCAATTTAAGCCCAGAGTCATGTCTATATCTCGATTTTTCATCGAGAAATGATTTTTAGCTCACGAGCATGATTTTTGCTTGAAAATGACGATTTTTCGTCAATTTTCAAACGAAAATCGCTCTTCTCCGAGTGAAAATCGCATAAATTATGCATTTTTTTCCAGCCACTCAGTTTGATGCGCTGAAAAGGAGAGAAAACACGTGCCAAAGTCTCGATTTATCGCGGGAATGCAATTTTTAAATTTTGGACACGAGTTGGAAAAAATTAGAGTTTTAACACGAATTTGTTGCCAAGAATTTTTCTGCTTGGCTCCATGAGAATGGACTGCTGATTTTTCCCCTTCAAATATACTCTGTGGAGCTCAATTTGAGCCCAGAGTCATGTCTCTATCTCGATTTTTCATCGAGATATGATTTTTTGCTCACGAGCATGATTTTTGCTTGAAAATGACGATTTTTCGTCAATTTTCAAACGAAAATCGCTTTTTTCCGAGTAAAAATCGCATAAATTATGCATTTTTTTCCAGCCACTCAGTTTGATGCGCTGAAAAGAAGAGAAAACACGTGCCAAAGTCTCGATTTATCGCGGGAATGCAATTTTTAACTTTCGGACACGAGTTGGAAAAAATTAGAGTTTTAACACGAATTTGTTGCCAAGAATTTTTCTGCTTGGCTCCATGAGAATGGACTGCTGATTTTTTACCTGCAAATATACTCTGTGGAGCTCAATTTAAGCCCAGAGTCATGTCTCTATCTCGATTTTTCATCGAGAAATGATTTTTAGCTCACGAGCATGATTTTTGCTTGAAAATGACGATTTTTCGTCAATTTTCAAACGAAAATTGCTCTTCTCCGAGTAAAAATCGCATAAATTGTGCATTTTTTTCCAGCCACTCAGTTTAATGCGCTGAAAAGAAGAGAAAACACGTGCCACAGTCTCAATTTATCGCGGGAATGCAATTTTCAACTTTGGATCACGAGTTGGAAAAAATCAGAATTTTAACATGAATTTGATGCCAAGAATTTTTCTTCTTGGCTCCATGCGAATGGGATGCTGATTTTTCACCTTCAAAAATACTCTGTGGAGCTCAATTTAAGCCCAGAGTCATGTCTATATCTCGATTTTTCATCGAGAAATGATTTTTAGCTCACGAGCATGATTTTTGCTTGAAAATGACGATTTTTCGTCAATTTTCCAACGAAAATCACTCTTCTCCAAGTGAAAATCGCATTAATTATGCATTTTCTTCCAGCCACTCAGTTTGATGCGCTGAAAAGGAGAGAAAACACGTGCCAAAGTCTCGATTTATCGCGGGAATGCAATTTTTAAATTTTGGACACGAGTTGGAAAAAATTAGAGTTTTAACACGAATTTGTTGCCAAGAATTTTTCTGCTTGGCTCCATGAGAATGGACTGCTGATTTTTTTCCTTCAAATATACTCTGTGGAGCTCAATTTGAGCCCAGAGTCATGTCTCTATCTCGATTTTTCATCGAGATATGATTTTTTGCTCACGAGCATGATTTTTGCTTGAAAATGACGATTTTTCGTCAATTTTCAAACGAAAATCGCTCTTTTCCGAGTAAAAATCGCATAAATTATGCATTTTTTTCCAGCCACTCAGTTTGATGCGCTGAAAAGAAGAGAAAACACGTGCCAAAGTCTCGATTTATCGCGGGAACGCAATTTTTAACTTTCGGACACGAGTTGGAAAAAATTAGAGTTTTAACACGAATTTGTTGCCAAGAATTTTTCTGCTTGGCTCCATGAGAATGGACTGCTGATTTTTTTTCTCTAAATATACTCTGTGGAGCTCAATTTAAGCCCAGAGTCATGTCTCTATCTCGATTTTTCATCGAGAAATGATTTTTTGCTCACGAGCATGATTTTTGCTTGAAAATGACGATTTTTCGTCAATTTTCAAACGAAAATTGCTCTTCTCCGAGTAAAAATCGCATAAATTGTGCATTTTTTTCCAGCTACTCGGTTTGATGCGCTGAAAAGAAGAGAAAACACGTGCCAAAGTCTCGATTTATCGCGGGAATGCAATTTTTAAATTTTGGACACGAGTTGGAAAAAATTAGAGTTTTAACACGAATTTGTTGCCAAGAATTTTTCTGCTTGGCTCCATGCGAATGGGATGCTGATTTTTTACCTTAAAAAATACTCTGTGGAGCTCAATTTAAACCCAGAGTCATGTCTCTATCTCGATTTTTCATCGAGAAATGATTTTTAGCTCACGAGCATGATTTTTGCTTGAAAATGACGATTTTTCGTCAATTTTCAAACGAAAATCGCTCTTCTCCGAGTAAAAATCGCATAAATTATGCATTTTTTTCCAGCCATTCAGTTTGATGCGCTGAAAAGAAGAGAAAACACGTGCCAAAGTCTCGATTTATCGCGGGAATGCAATTTTTAAATTTTGGACACGAGTTGGAAAAAATTAGAGTTTTCACACGAATTTGTTGCCAAGAATTTTTCTGCTTGGCTCCATGAGAATGGACTGCTGATTTTTTTCCTTCAAATATACTCTGTGGAGCTCAATTTGAGCCCAGAGTCATGTCTCTATCTCGATTTTTCATCGAGAAATGATTTTTTGCTCACGAGCATGATTTTTGCTTGAAAATGACGATTTTTCGTGAATTTTCAAACGAAAATCGCTCTTTTCCGAGTAAAAATCGCATAAATTATGCATTTTTTTCCAGCCACTCAGTTTGATGCGCTGAAAAGAAGAGAAAACACGTGCCAAAGTCTCGATTTATCGCGGGAATGCAATTTTTAAATTTTGGACACGAGTTGGAAAAAATTAGAGTTTTCACACGAATTTGTTGCCAAGAATTTTTCTGCTTGGCTCCATGAGAATGGACTGCTGATTTTTTTCCTTCAAATATACTCTGTGGAGCTCAATTTAAGCCCAGAGTCATGTCTCTATCTCGATTTTTCATCGAGAAATGATTTTTTGCTCACGAGCATGATTTTTGCTTGAAAATGACGATTTTTCGTCAATTTTCAAACGAAAATCGCTCTTTTCCGAGTAAAAATCGCATAAATTATGCATTTTTTTCCAGCCACTCAGTTTGATGCGCTGAAAAGAAGAGAAAACACGTACCAAAGTCTCGATTTATCGCGGGAATGCAATTTTCAACTTTGGATCACGAGTTGGAAAAAATCAGAATTTTAACATGAATTTGATGCCAAGAATTTTTCTTCTTGGCTCCATGCGAATGAGATGCTGATTTTTTACCTTCTGAAATGAAAATCGCTTTTCGCCGAGTAATTTTTTAATCGAATTTTTGTCTAAAAAATCCAATATCGGAAGGCGGGAGTGGTGTCCAAACGTTGTCCTTTTCTTGAATCCGTATAAATTGAGCCAACGAGGTATCAGCGTACGATCATGGCGTAAAATAAAGTTAAGTCGCAATCTCTCTCGACTTACAATACTTCATATTCTCGAACTTAATAATTTTTGTTGTATGCGAGGAACTTTATAGAATGGAGGAGTGAGTGTGTGCGTGTGTTTTGATTATGTTATCTTTATCGATTCGTGAAAATTATAAAAATTACGTTGAAAATATAATTCGATCTCATACAATAAATAAAGCTAAAATGAAGGGTATTCTTTATAAATGCGTTTATTTTTAATATAATTTATGTAATTTCCAAAAGCCCAAACAAAACCGGTATCAAAAGTTGTCACAGCAGGTGCTCAAAATGACCGCCTGCCATCTCAATACAGCACCGGGCACGCCTCAAAAGGCTGGCACCGCATCTCCGCAGCATTTCCGGGGTGACCGTTTGAAGAGCTGCTCTAATGCTGGCCTCCAAGCCCGCCCGATCTGCAATCGGTTCTCGATAGACAATCGACTTGATGTGCCCCCACAAGAAAAAGTCGAGAGGGTTCAAATCGGGGGAACGTGGAGGCCAATCTTCAACGCCACCTCGTCCGATAACGCGATTCCCGAAGATTTCGCGGAGTATCAACTGCGCTCGCCTACTGGTATGCGCAGGAGCCCCATCCTGCTGGAAGTGTGCCGCGTTGAACTCATCCAGGGTCATCCCAGCACGAATACACAATCGTCGCAGGCATCTTCGGAGAAATCCGCAATACTTCTCTGCGTTGAGGGTGCCCACGAAATCAAACGGACCGATCTGCAAAAATGGAGAGAAAAAGGAGGATGGAATGGCTGAAGGAGAGAAAATGGATGGAAGGTTCCGGGAAGACGGACTGCAATTTTATAATTAATTTAAAAAATGCCCAAAACAACATTATTCTGTTTCGTCTCTATTATTTATTTAATTCTTGACTCCCCCTGAGTAGCTGTGTACTTACCAATTTATCGCCATAGATTCCGACCCAGAGATTCAAGGAGGGAAATCGGCGCTGGTGATTTGTCTGGGTCATTGCCCTCGGATTATTCTCCTTGTCGCTCCAGACGTGGAAATTTCGCGAATTCCACATGCCATTGCGTCCAAAACTGGATTCGTCCGAAAAAATAATTTTGTCGACGAATCCTGGTTCTGCCTCTTCCTTTTCAATCAGAAACCGGCAAAAATGTAGCCTCGCGGGATAATCGTCGATGTGCAACGACTGAACGCGTGTATAATGAAAGGCGTGCTTTTTTTCAGCCTTTAATGTCCGCTGCACGGTGCTGTAGGACGTTCCTAGCTGCCTCGCAACGCATCTTATGCTCGTTGTCGGATCGGCTCGAAATTCTTCCAAAATTCGTTCTTCCGTTTCCGGGGTCCGTGCACGCCTGGGAGCACCACAGTCTCTCCTATTGGGCAATCCGTTCCCAGTGTCGTGGAAACGACGAAAGGCGCTCATTATTGTTCGAGCGTCCGGACATCGTTGTTCACCGAATGCTTCGCGATATGCGACAACGGCTCGTGCACCGTTGTACCCGGCTTCTACGTACTTTACAATCATTTGCGCGTATTCACGCGGCTCGTAATTTGCCATTTCACATTAAATCAATAATACGTTTATAGCGATAAAAACGAATGTCAATAAAAACGGAAAAACAACACGCGACAAACGGAATGAATAATAAAAAAAAATCAAGACGGAAAATCAGGGAAAGAATTAATGAAATTAATTAACACGGAAAACCAAAGAACAAATTAACGAAGGAAATGCCCACGCAAAAAATTGATAAAAGAAAACACACACGATAAAAATAATAAAACAAATCAAGACGGAAAATTAGGGCACGAATTGATGAAATTAATTAACACGGAAAACCAAAGAAAAAATTAATGAAAGTAATGCACACGCAAAAAAATAATGAAAGAAACACACACGATAAAATATCACAATACTGAATTATTAATGGGAAGAACACGTAAGGGAGTAATAACACGCACGCACAAAACAATATTATTTAATAGATAATGAGAAATTGACAAAGAATTACGAATATGATTGCACAAGACACGAAGACGAGGCGAATGTTTGGAGGCTTTTGACAGTTGTTGATTCCGCCCTCATTTGTTTGAGCTGCATCGCCTCCAAACGTAGCGCTCATTTGTTTTTTCGCGAGACTTCGTCAGTATATTATTCTCTCAAGAGTCTGTTTTTGCTCAAAATCGTTGCAATTAACCGATAATTGCGCCTCGGTGAGCGATTAAACGAATGCAACGAGTTTGAGATCCAAGGTTGATCGAATTTTCATGATTTCAGGAAACAGGGCACAATTTTTCGCTCCGTTTTGCCTAAACACGACTCGCTGTCGAAAAAAAATCATCATTTTCTTGTAAGGGATCGAAGACGATCAATTTTCGTTCCGAAATTGATAAATAACGTCTTTTTTTCACTCAAAATCGTGGCAATGAACCGATAATCGCGCCTCGGTGAGCGATTAAACGAATGCAACGAGTATGAGATCCAAGGTTGATCGAATTTTCATGATTTCAGGAAACAGGGCACAATTTCTCGCTTCGTTTTGGCTAAACACGACTCGCTGTCGAAAAAAAATCATCATTTTCTTGTAAGGGATCGAAGACGATCAATTTTCGTTTCGAAATTGATAAATAACGTCTTTTTTCGCTCAAAATCGTTGCAATTAACCGATAATCGCACCTCGGTGAGCGATTAAAAGAATGCAACGAGTTTGAGATCCAAGGTTGATCGAATTTTCATGATTTCAGGAAACAGGGCACAATTTTTCGCTCCGTTTTGCCTAAACACGACTCGCTGTCGAAAAAAAATCATCATTTTCTTGTAAGGGATCGAAGACGATCAATTTTCGTTCCGAAATTGATAAATAACGTCTTTTTTTCACTCAAAATCGTGGCAATGAACCGATAATCGCGCCTCGGTGAGCGATTAAACGAATGCAACGAGTATGAGATCCAAGGTTGATCGAATTTTCATGATTTCAGGAAACAGGGCACAATTTCTCGCTTCGTTTTGGCTAAACACGACTCGCTGTCGAAAAAAAATCATCATTTTCTTGTAAGGGATCGAAGACGATCAATTTTCGTTTCGAAATTGATAAATAACGTCTTTTTTTCACTCAAAATCGTGGCAATGAACCGATAATCGCGCCTCGGTGAGCGATTAAACGAATGCAACGAGTATGAGATCCAAGGTTGATCGAATTTTCATGATTTCAGGAAACAGGGCACAATTTCTCGCTTCGTTTTGGCTAAACACGACTCGCTGTTGAAAAAAAATCATCATTTTCTTGTAAGGGATCGAAGACGATCAATTTTCGTTTCGAAATTGATAAATAACGTCTTTTTTCGCTCAAAATCGTTGCAATTAACCGATAATCGCACCTCGGTGAGCGATTAAAAGAATGCAACGAGTTTGAGATCCAAGGTTGATCGAATTTTCATGATTTCAGGAAACAGGGCACAATTTCTCGCTTCGTTTTGGCTAAACACGACTCGCTGTTGAAAAAAAATCATCATTTTCTTGTAAGGGATCGAAGACGATCAATTTTCGTTTCGAAATTGATAAATAACGTCTTTTTTTCACTCAAAATCGTGGCAATTAACCGATAATCGCGCCTCGGTGAGCGATTAAACGAATGCAACGAGTATGAGATCCAAGGTTGATCGAATTTTCATGATTTCAGGAAACAGGGCACAATTTCTCGCTTCGTTTTGGCTAAACACGACTCGTTGTCGAAAAAAAAATCATCATTTTCTTGTAAGGGATCGAAGACGATCAATTTTCGTTTCGAAATTGATAAATAACGTCTTTTTTCGCTCAAAATCGTTGCAATTAACCGATAATCGCACCTCGGTGAGCGATTAAAAGAATGAAACGAGTTTGAGATCCAAGGTTGATCGAATTTTCATGATTTCAGGAAACAGGGCACAATTTCTCGCTTCGTTTTGGCTAAACACGACTCGCTGTTGAAAAAAAATCATCATTTTCTTGTAAGGGATCGAAGACGATCGATTTTCGTTTCGAAATTGATAAATAACGTCTTTTTTCGCTCAAAATCGTTGCAATTAACCGATAATCGCACCTCGGTGAGCGATTAAAAGAATGCAACGAGTTTGAGATCCAAGGTTGATCGAATTTTCATGATTTCAGGAAACAGGGCACAATTTTTCGCTCCGTTTTGCCTAAACACGACTCGCTGTTGAAAAAAAATCATCATTTTCTTGTAAGGGATCGAAGACGATCAATTTTCGTTTCGAAATTGATAAATAACGTCTTTTTTCGCTCAAAATCGTTGCAATTAACCGATAATCGCACCTCGGTGAGCGATTAAAAGAATGCAACGAGTTTGAGATCCAAGGTTGATCGAATTTTCATGATTTCAGGAAACAGGGCACAATTTTTCGCTCCGTTTTGCCTAAACACGACTCGCTGTCGAAAAAAAATCATCATTTTCTTGTAAGGGATCGAAGACGATCAATTTTCGTTCCGAAATTGATAAATAACGTCTTTTTTTCGCTCAAAATCGTGGCAATTAACCGATAATCGCGCCTCGGTGAGCGATTAAACGAATGCAACGAGTTTGAGATCCAAGGTTGATCGAATTTTCATGATTTCAGGAAACAGGGCACAATTTTTCGCTCCGTTTTGCCTAAACACGACTCGCTGTCGAAAAAAAATCATCATTTTCTTGTAAGGGATCGAAGACGATCAATTTTCGTTCCGAAATTGATAAATAACGTCTTTTTTTCGCTCAAAATCGTGGCAATTAACCGATAATCGCGCCTCGGTGAGCGATTAAACGAATGCAACGAGTTTGAGATCCAAGGTTGATCGAATTTTCATGATTTCAGGAAACAGGGCACAATTTTTCGCTCCGTTTTGCCTAAACACGACTCGCTGTCGAAAAAAAATCATCATTTTCTTGTAAGGGATCGAAGACGATCAATTTTCGTTCCGAAATTGATAAATAACGTCTTTTTTTCACTCAAAATCGTGGCAATGAACCGATAATCGCGCCTCGGTGAGCGATTAAACGAATGCAACGAGTATGAGATCCAAGTTTGATCGAATTTTCATGATTTCAGGAAACAGGGCACAATTTCTCGCTTCGTTTTGGCTAAACACGACTCGCTGTCGAAAAAAAATCATCATTTTCTTGTAAGGGATCGAAGACGATCAATTTTCGTTTCGAAATTGATAAATAACGTCTTTTTTCGCTCAAAATCGTTGCAATTAACCGATAATCGCACCTCGGTGAGCGATTAAAAGAATGCAACGAGTTTGAGATCCAATGTTAATCGAATTTTCATGATTTCAGGAAACAGAATAGAACTTGGTCGATCCGTGACGACGAATTATCGTCTCACGTTGCACGGAAAAGCATTGTTTTCCATGCAATGCGCAGTAATATGCCAAAAATCTTATCCCGGTGAGGGATTAAGACAACTGCAATAATTTTCGCTCCGTTTTCATGGAATAAACGGCTTCGCCGAGGGGAACTTTTTTCAAAAAAAATGATGAATTTTCAGGATTTTTATCTCCGAATTGCATAAAGAAAAAAATCGTTAAGAATGTCATTAGTACGAAATATGGGAGTTATCGATTTTATTAAGTCTAAGATGACTGCAAGAATTTTCGCTTCGGTTTCATCAAACAAACGACTTTGTCGGAAAAAAAATCATCATTGTGCGATACGTCAGCTGATGTTCGCATTTCCAACCGCTTTCAATCTGTCAGAACAGTCAAAACATTCGTCGTGACACATTGCTAACGTCACTCGACAGTTATATGTTTCTCGCGCAAAAGTCGAGTCGTGTGACATTGCCGCCGAAAGAATCGACAAACGTTTCTGCTGTGAATGTGAGCGAGAGCCCCGTCTTGGCCCCTATGTCAGACGGCAGTGAGGCGTCGCACATCATGGCCGCCAGCGACCTTCTCATTGGCTTAAAAATCCAAAATTCTATTGCTTGCCATTTAAAACCTATTGTGAATTTTGAAAAACCGTTAAGTAGGATTGCTCCTGATACCGTTCCGAAACCGAGGATGCCCGGACAGCAACTCTTTCTGAATCACCCTGTATACACGATTGCTAGCGGAATTTTAGGTTATGATTTTCTAATTTTGACAATCTGACTTTCGAATGTTTCTATATCTACATTTATCACCGTGAAATCGAACGACACATGTATAAAGATGTATTGGTGAACTGGCAACCAACAGGTGTTCCTCGGATGGGAACAGCTGGATATGTCGTCAGTCACGACCAATCAGAAACACGATGGCCACACGGGCCCTTTCTCTGTGTCGTATACATACACGCACGCACACTTCGATCAGCGCATAATTTTGCCCGTGCAAAGTTTTTTCTCAGCAATTACGGTATCAATCGGGTTGATTTATGGCTCAATCGAGGGGGGATGACGGAATTAGTCTCCAGTTCAAAGGGGGTAGCGGGTTAAGGGGGGTCTGGCGGCCCCCACCGAATCTGGTAAAATCGTTCCAAAAATCTTGAAGAGGGTCGAAAAACAAGTAGTATAAGCTTTTTACCGACATTACAACCCCAAACGAAAACACAGTAATGGCGAAAAATATGATTTTTTGTGATTTTTATTTTTTTCCGCCAGTTTAATTTATTTTTAAATGGTTTAAACGCAATTAAAAATTTGTTCTGGATGTCTGAAAGTCCCCTGAATTTTTTCAGATTTTTTGGTCCAGTAAAAACATGTAAATTTTAGGTTTAAATGCGAAAAAATCGTGGAAAACGCGTCATTTTCAAGATTCAACCCTCTAATTTTTAGGGTTGTTTTCATTTTCCCGAGAGGTGCTGTATAGTATAGATAGCGGCAATGGTCCTGTTTTGAATGCGGGCAACTGGACTCAATTTGGTCAATTCTGGTGAGCGAGGCGATTTTTTGAAAAAAAAACTCGAATTTTCAACTTTCGGTAAATTACGGCGCGTACTTGGTATAATGCGTCTTTGCTATAAAAAACACATCTCTATAAGGGTTTTTAAGGTCGCTGATTACGAATTTGATGTCAAAAAAATTTTTTGACATCAAATTCGTCAAAATGACATCCAAATTTTTTTGACATCAAATTCGTCAAAATTTTTTTTTGACATCAAATTCGTGATCAGCGACCTCAAAAACTCTTATAGAGATGTATTTTTTATAGCAAAGACGCATTATACCAAGTACGCGCCATAATTTACCAAAAGTTGAAAATACGAGTTTTTTTTTCAAAAAATCGCCTCGCTCACCAGAATTGACCAAATTGAGTCCAGTTGCCTGCATTCAAAAGAGGACCATTGCCGCTATCTATACTATACAGCACCCTTCGGGAAAATGAAAACAACCCTAAAAATTAGAGGGTTGAACCTTGAAAATGACGCGTTTTTCACGATTTTTTCGCATTTAAACCTAAAATTCACATGTTTTTACTTGACCAAAAAATCTGGAAAAATTCAGGGAACTTCCACACATCCAGAACAAATTTTTAATTGCGCTTAAACCATTTGAAAATAAATTAAACTAGCCGCAGAAAATAAAAATCACAAAAAATCATATTTTTCGCCATTACTGTGTTTTCGTTTGGGGTTGTAATGTCGGTAAAAAGCTTATACTGCTTGTTTTTCGACGCTTTTCAAGAATTTTGGAACGATTTTACCAGATTTGGTGGGGGCCGCCAGACCCCCCTTAACCCGCTACCCCCTTTCAGATCATGAAATTACCCCTGAGCTTCGTAATTCAAGAAAGTGTCTGCCCCCACCGGCGAAATCGCTTCTCTTAGAAATAATATACTCGGGTGAGTCTCGGGCCAGCAGACGACGCTGTCAAATGTACTTGTCCCGAGATTCTGCCGAGTCTCTTGATGATGTTTCCCTTTGGACATGGCCCATCGATAAGTTGAAAATTCACAGCAAGATTCATTTATCATTGAATCAAGAATGACCGCAGAAGAATATTACTTGTGTCGAAGTCACAAACTGTTCGAGCCGCTGTCACACAGCGAAACTTGTTCACTCGTCATAATGCGAGCATAATTTCAGTTTTTTCCTGAATCAATTATTAGACTGTTATGGCCGAGCCATTTATTTCAAAAATCATTATAAATTAGAAATATAAGGTAATAATAGTAACAAAGGTCATCGCCCAATGCCGATGCCGATGAACCCCCGGACAATGAACCGATATTGCGAAATCCACAAAGCACTCAAAATGCTAAGACTTGCAAAAGACAATCTTGCAGAAATCGGAATATTGCTTCGCCGCTCAGGCCAATGCACTGCATGACATTTCACCATCACAGTTGCCGACTCATCAAATATCCCCTAACGGAATCATTAACGAAAGAGAAGCAACCAAAATTTTTAATTAGTCTTTCCTCCATCGTCGACTCAAGCAGACCTTCTCCAAGTACTAGTTGCTTGGAGTTGCGAGCCTTATTCCGGTCTTTGCAAGATAGTTCCGATTACGCGTCTTCGATTCTTCGCGATCAAGCATCACTGCCCGAGGGTTAGTGAGGCACTGCGGTGCAGCGTTTTCACCACATCTTGAAAACCGTTTAAGGACTCATAAAAGAACTCAATTTATACTTCAACTCTTATATTCATCAGTTTCCATATTTTCTATATCATCTCAAAATCTACGTTTCACGTAATTTGTGTACGTGAGTGTGCCGACTACACTGTCTTCGAGGAGACCCGCTACGCGCTGCGTCACCACGACTCAAATTGCGTTCAACCAGGAAAGTAAATCCGACTTATATTATATTCTACTACATTTGTAACTGATAGTTGTAAATCAAGCGAAAGAAGACTGCAATACTACTCTTTTCGGCTCAATACTCTGTAATCACCGTTGTAACCTTAAAATATACCGAGTGTCATTCTGTCACTTCTTTCTATCTCATTTAAACCCCTAATTCTCTTCCTAATTAATATATATCCAAACTGACCATAATAGGTGCGCCTAGCGCTTTGATAGCTATTCCAAATCCTTATTTTATTTATTTGTTTGAGAGTTCCTCTCCGCCCTCTCACGATACGTTCGGGCTTAACAGACTGTTGAAAAAGAGTTATGATAGAGAGTCTGCGCAATGAGGTTTAAAAAAAAAAACTGAGTTTCTATTCACATGAGAAATAAACAAGTTTCCACTGCGTCTGTCGCAGCTACCTGAACAAGATTTTAACAGCGCTGCTAAAAAAATTCCCTTTTGTAATTTCTCATTTAATGTTGAATGAATTCTACTGGAATTATTAATTTAATTTTGCTTGTCAATGTTGTCTATACCAGAGAACCCTTCGCAGCGGACATGTGTATCCTAGCCAAAAATCCCCTCCCGGGGAAAAAAGCCTGGACAAGTCCATTTGTTCGTGACCCCCGTTTCCAATCGTTTTCACAGACAAATCCAACCCCCCTAAAAAAGAATTGAAATAAAATGAAGAATAGAAAAAAACCCTCGGAAAAAATGGCTCCTAAAAAAATGGAGAAAAACCCAAAAAAAAAAATCAAACCCATTGAAAAAAATACAATGAATGTAAAAATGGTAAAAAAAAATTGATTATTTTCGCTCAGCACGAAAAATTCTTGATATCCATGAAAGGACAAGTATTCCATTGATGGCTGAAAATCAATTAACAAGAAAAAGGGAAAAGTTCCAAAAAAAACACGGCACAAAAAAAAGAAACCCCTAAATACACAATAGCGAATCGACAGAAAAACTTGCGCGACGTGATGGAAAACTAAAGTTTGCCATCGCATGTTGAGCAGTTGAGCGGATGCG
Source organism: Diadegma fenestrale (assembly GCA_037043255.1). Classification (NCBI taxonomy): domain Eukaryota; kingdom Metazoa; phylum Arthropoda; class Insecta; order Hymenoptera; family Ichneumonidae; genus Diadegma; species Diadegma fenestrale. Next base: position 61,072 of record JAYDYC010000052.1, on the reverse strand, counting down.
CACAGAGTACTTGTCCGGCCCGAAATTTTTTTATTAGAAGTGCTCATAGGTTTTGAACTTGACGTAACGTAATTGTTTACTCTCAGAAAGCTTTTTAAAAAAGACACGTGAATGGTCGGTGAAAATCTCGAGTCAATCAAGGTTCTTTCCAAAACCGATTTACATTTCAAGTGAATAATACAAAAAATGGCTAGGAGTGCAATTTTTTCCGATGCATTACGGGTCATTGAATTTAACTCGCTGCACCTTAATTATTCATTAGTTGTTATTTTTCTATGTATCCATACTCGTGTAAAATATTGCACAAATAATTTATTAATGGCTGTGGCTATTCGTCCGGATATTTCATACACTAAAAAGCATGGTCGGGTGAATAAGCAACCCTTAATCGTACGGATAAAGCGGAAATCATTGGATAAAGCGTGTCCGGACGAATATTATTCGTCCGGCTATCCGGACGACTAGCCACTGCGTTTCTCTTAAATAATTGTATATCAAATCGAGAGAAAACTTTGAATTTGTACCAATGCATTTGAATGTATAAAGTTCAGTGATGTTTGTATAACGCCCATCATTTTTCTCATGAATACAACCGAGTTATTCTATCTATCTAAAAATAGCGGAAGCTAATACAAAAATTCTCGGGCCGGACAAGTACTCTGTGCGCATCCGCTCAACTGCTCAACATGCGATGGCAAATTTTAGTTTTCCATCACGTCGCGCAAGTTTTTATGTCGATTCGCTATTGTGTATTTAGGGGTTTCTTTTTTTTTGTGCCGTGTTTTTTTTTGGAACTTTTCCTTTTTTCTTGTTAATTGATTTTCAGCCATCAATGGAATACTTGTCCTTTCATGGATATCAAGAATTTTTCGTGCTGAGCGAAAATAACCAATTTTTTTTTACCATTTTTACATTCATTGTATTTTTTTCAATTGTTTTGATTTTTTTTTTTTTGGTTTTTCTCCATTTTTTAGGAGCCATTTTTTCCGATGGTTTTTCTCTATTCTTACAAGATTTTAACAGCGCTGCCAAAAAAGTTCCCTTTTGTAATTTCTCATTTAATGTTGAATGAATTCTACTGGAATTATTAATTCAATTTTGCTTGTCAATGTTGTCTATACCAGAGAACCCTTCGCAGCGGACTTGTGTATGATGTTTCCCTTTGACCATGGCTCATCGATAAGTTGAAAATTCACAGCAAGATTCATTTATCATTGAATCAAGAATGACCGCAGAAGAATATTACTTGTGTCGGAGTCACAAACTGTTGAAGCCGCTGTCACACAGCGAAACTTGTTCACTCGTCATATGCAAGCATAATTTCAGTTTTTTCCTGAATCAATTATTAGACTGTTGAAAAAGAGTTATGGTAGAGAGTCTGTGCAATGAGGTTTCAAAAAAAAAAACTGAGTTTCTATTCACATGGGAAATAAACAAGTTTCCACTGCGTCTGTCGCAATGACTCTGAAGCAACGTTGAGATTCAACGAAAAATTTTATTTCTATTACTTATTTATTGAATTTCAAAGATCATGGCAATTTCTCGTCTCGCTTGACTTTGTGGGACTCAAGAGACGATCGTTTTTTTGTCCGGAGCTAAAATTGAATAATAATTATGAGCCTCGGTGAAGAAAAAACAAAATTTCGTTGCATTCCAACGATGCAAACTTCAACATCATCTGTCGCAGCTACCTGAACAGATTCTAACAGCGCTGCTAAAAAAATTCCCTTTTGTAATTTCTCATTTAATGTTGAATGAATTCTACTGGAATTATCAATTCAATTTACGATGTTGAAGTTTGCATCGTTGAAATGCAACGAAATACCATTTTTTCTTGATCAGATCTCAAGATTCTCATTAAATATTTGATCAGGACAATAAAACGATATTTTTTTAGGATCAAAACCTGTTTTGTGCGGGATCTGGTGTAGGTGGTACGGTAAAAATAATACGAGCGCGCGTTTAGAAAATATATAAAGGTCTTTATTTAATAACTACAACTGGAATTTGTGCGCCGATTGCCCGGATAATCTCCGATGCGTGGAGATATCGCCCGATGCCCGTTGATTCTCACGTGGAACAGCCAAGATGGCTGACCGCGTGGGCCGGAAAAAATGTGCGAAGACCCGTTGGCGAATATTACCCGAACTTGCGTGCTTAAAGCCCAGAAAACCCGGTGAAAAGATTATTGAAAGAACAAGCGTCCTTCCAGTGGCAAGAGAGCCGAAATTTAGAAAGTGAAGAGACCCAAAAGAAATGCCCGGACAGAATTTTGACTAAGTGCGTGCACGCTCCTTGGATGTTCGATTCAGACTGAGGAATCGATCATGGCGATCGATGAAGACGCGCCGCGCGCATGCGCGCGGAGCGTCTTCTCTGTCCCGAAGAACAGAGCCCGGGAGGTGGCGACGCCCGTGAGGGCAACGAGAACTAGCGTTTGGCTGCTCGTGGTCCGCGCTGCCCGTGCGCGATGTACCCGGTTGCTGCTGCCGCCCGTGGCGGCGCGTGAACTCCCGACTCAGCTGTTCACGCTACCACCGAAACTTGCTCAATCCCGAACATTCTCTCCGCCATCGGCAGCCGTGCTGTCGATTGATCCCTGTTGCTGTACTGGCAGGAGTGCCAGCTTGGTGATCGGCCTGGTGAGAGTGGACGTCGCCGTTTTGATTGTGACCACCCGTGTAAGCCCGTCGGTGCCCGGATGAAGATGTGTGACCCGAGCCAACGCCCACTCCGTTGGCGGCAGATTCTCGTTGGTCAGGAGGACCAGCGAGCCAACCCGGATGTCGTGCCGCGGATGATGCCACTTTGAAATCCCTTGGAGATGCTGAAGGTACCCGGTTGACCAGTGGTCCCAGAAAAATTGCGCCCTTTCCTGTACCCATTGCCACCGTGTCAGTCGACCGGTGGGCACGTCCCGTAGTGATGGTTCTGGGACCGTGGTCATAGCCTCCCCGATGAGGAAATGGCCCGGTGTTAATGCAGTGACATCATCCGGGTCGTCCGACATTGGCTCCAACGGACGAGAGTTGAGTACGGCCTCGATTTGTGTCAGAAGAGTTGTAAGTTCTTCAAACGTCAGGGCCGCATCTCCTATCGTCCGCCGGAGGTTGTGTTTGACCGACTTTACTGCGGCCTCCCACTTCCCGCCCATGTGTGGTGCTCCCGGTGGGTTAAAAACCCACGTGACTCCGTCAGTTGCCCCAGTGCGCTGGAGGCGATCAGCCTCCTTCGTTCCCGACTTGAAAAGCTGTTTCAGCTCTGCCGCTGCGCCCTGAAAATTCGTTCCGCAATCGCTGTGGATCGTGTGCGGAACTCCCCGTCTCCCGGTGAATCTGCGAAGTGCCGCCAGGAACCCGTCGGTCGTCAGATCTGTAACAACCTCGAGATGAATCGCAGAGGTGGTGAAACAAACGAAAATGCACAACCAGCCCTTGTGACATTTATTCCCGCGCCCGCGCCAGTTCTTGAGTGTGACTGGCCCCGCGTAATCGACCCCCGTGAAGAGGAACGCCCTTGCAGGCGTAACCCGTGCAGTTGGCAACTGACCCATTACTTGCTGTGCCTTCTGTGCCCGAAAACGAGCGCATTTGACGCACCTCAAAATGAAGGAGCGTACTGGACCCCGCCCGCCAATTATCCAGCAGCTTTGTCGCAGGTGCGCCAGGGTGATCTGTGTCCCGCCGTGGTAAGTGCACTCGTGAGCCTCTCGGATGAGAAGCTCCGTCAGGGGTGAGGTCCGAGGAAGGATGACTGGGTTTTTGCTCTCAGGTTGTAAGGCTGAGTGCTTCAGTCGTCCTCCCACCCTGAGGATGCCTTGATGATCGATGAATCCCGTTAATCGCGTGATCGCATGCGATTTCGGTAGCGTATTACCCGATGCGAGGATCCTGAGCTCTGAAGCGAAAAATGCTCCCTGGATGGCTTTCACCCAATAAAGCCGTGCGTGTTCCAGGTCTCCCGGTGTGATGGCTGAACCCGGTGTACCGCTCCCTGCTCCTTTCAGGCTTGTAATCGCCTTGAAGAGCCATGCTGTGATTCGCAACAACCGGTTTAGCGCTGAATACCTCTCGATAAGATCGAAGACCGGTGAGTGAGTGGTTGCGACTGCAAGTGTGAGACCTGGACGCTCTTCGAGCGCCGTTGCGTCCCCCGTCCCGATGCGCTGCGTTGGCCAATGGAGACTATCCTTGGCTAACCAGTGAGGCCCGTCCTACCATGGTGAAAATCGCGCGATTTGCGAGATGGTTAGCCCCCGTGATGCGCAATCTGCAGGATTGTCCTTTCCCGGTGTGAATCTCCACTGCGCCCGTGGCACGAGCTCCTGTGCCAGTGCGACCCGATTCCGCACGAAGTCCTTCCACCGTGAAGGATGCGACCCGACCCAGGTGAGAGTTACCATGGAGTCCGTCCATAGGTAGACCCGGGAGTCATCAAGGCCCAAAGTATTTTGCACATGGTGCACCAGCTTGGCCAGCAGCACGGCTGCTGCCAACTCCAAGCGTGGAATTGTGAGCCGTTTGAGTGGTGCGACCTTGGTTTTTGCGCTGACGAAGGAGACCGCCGCGCGGTTCTCCGTACCCGAAACCCGAACGTACACGACTGCACCCATTGCGAGCTGAGATGCGTCGGAAAACCCGTGTATTATGACCGCCGCGCCCGATGCGGTCTGGAGCCAGCGCGGTACCGGAACCGTCCCGAGGTGCGCTAGCTCCCGATGAAACGTGACCCATGCGTTGTTGACTTCGGTTGAGACCAGATCATCCCAACCCAACCGTTCGAGCCAAAGTCGTTGGAGGAGAATTTTGGCCCGGATGGTTACCGGTGCGAGGAATCCCAGAGGGTCGTAGATTTGCGCAATTTCCGAGAGGATGATGCGTTTCGTGATCCCGTCCCCGACCGTGTACGTACGAACCGTGAATTTAAACACGTCCGAATGTGGAAGCCATGCGAGACCGAGGACTTTGGTTTCGCACGCTTCAAATTCCCGAGAGCTCTCCGTGGAGGAGGTCGCCCCGACCGATGCGAGTAGCTCCGGTTGGTTGCTCTGCCATTTGGCTAAGGGCAGGCAACCCGATGCGGTGATCCCGACTAGCTGCTCAGCTTGCGTGATGAGCTCTGCTAGGGTGTCGGTTCCGCCATAGATATCATCTACGTATCGCCCCTTTGTAAGGGGGGCGACCGCAGCAGGATATCTCCCACCCTCGTCAGCTACCAGCTGATCGAGGACACGACACGCGAGAAATGGTGCCGACCGCGTGCCGTAGGTCACCGTGGTGAGGTGGAATGGAACGACCCGCCCGTTTTCGTCCACCCACAGGATGCGTTGTAGATCCCAATCGCGTTCCCGAACCCGAAATTGCCGAAACATCTTGACGATGTCCGTCGCGAAGACGACCCGGTGTCGTCTGAACCACAGGAGAACGTCCGAAATATCTCGCTGCAGTTTAGCACCCGTGTGCACTACGTCGTTAAGCGACGTCCCGGAATCCGTGCTGCATGACCCGTTGAAGACGACGCGCAGCTTCGTGGTGAGTACCCCGTGGTGCGGCAGATAATACACCGACCCGTGCGTAGCGTAGTCCTCAGAAACCCGAATCATATGGCCCAAAGATTCGTACTCACCCAGAAACGCGTCGTAAAGCCCTTTGTAGTTCGCGTCCCGATCGAGCCTGCGTCGGAGCCGCTGCAGACAGGCCGAAGCCGACTGGTACGAACTCCCCAATTTACCCGAAGCAGATTTGATGGGCAGCCCAACGACGTACCGCCCATCTGCGTCCCTTGTGTGCGTGGAGCGGAAATGCTCTTCGCATTCCAGCTCGTCTTCCGTGAGTGGAGACCCGCTCGATACGGCGACCTCCTCCTGGACCCAGAACTGCGTGAGGAGGTCTTGAAGCGCTTGACACCCGTGAGCGACTGCAGCATGTAGCGAGAGCCCGGCTGAAACTTGCGAAAAATCCCATGGCCCGATAACAATCCACCCGAAGATGGTGTTCTGTGCGATCGGAGTGCCTGGAGGCCCTCGCCTAATTTGCGCCCGAATAATTTCCCCGTAAATATCCGCCCCTAAGATAAGATCTATTGATCCTGGTAGCAAAAGATCTGGGTCTGCAAGGGGGAGGCCTTGCAGATGCGGTAGGGAGAGATGAGGGAGGGAAAATGAAGGAAGAACTGGCATTAGTTTTGACAAAATGTGAGCATTTATTAGTACAGCATCCGACGAATGTGTTGATCGTAAATGAATGCGAACGACCCCGCGCGTCTGGCCCGATTGCGTTCCACCGATCCCGACGATCGGTATTACCGACGGCTCCCGCGAAAGTTGGAGCTGGTGCACGAGAGCACCCGCGATGAACGTAAGTTCCGAACCCGTGTCGATAAGAACGCGCACCCGATGCGATACTCCGTTGCTGTTGATCAAGTCGGCCTGTCTCGTTACGAGAAGCACCGCCGGCCTGGCAGCTCCCAATCCCGATCCCGACAAAACTAATGCCGCCTCATCTCATGCGGATGATCCCGGTGCGCTGGATCCCGCTGCTTCGCCTGCCTTTCCCGATGCAGGAGTGCCACCATCCCGAGACCACCCCACGTGGATCATGGTGTGGTGTTTCCGGTCGCACTCCTTGCACTTCGTCGTCGTCTGGCAGGACGCAACGTTGTGCTTTCCCAAGCAGTTGAAGCACAGTCGGAGTGACTGCGCTTTCTCCCGGCGTTGCGCGTTGCTGAGCTCCCGGAACTTGGGGCAGGCGATTATGAAATGCCCCTGTTGGCACAGTGAGCAAGTGTATTTGCTCCCCGATGCACCCGATGTAGCTGCGAGCACCCGTGCGGACGGTCGTTGCGCTGATCCCGATGCTGGCTTGCCCGAACCCGATTGCGCCCGTTGCTGCGAAGGACCCGATACGGCGGCTGAACCCTCAAGTGCCCGAGCCCGATTTGAGAGAAAAGCCCGTAACTCCGCAAATTTCGGCTGCTCCTTGGACAGTCCCGCCTTTGTTTCCCAAGCGACGCGGCTCGCTGCGTCGAGGCGTCGCGTGATCGCGTATTCAAGGACCAAATCCCAATGGTCAATGGGAGCCTTGAGAACCCGGAGTGAATTATACGCCTCGGAGACGTCGTGGAGTAGAGTGCGAAGTTCCGTAGCCGAACTGGGAGTAATGGCCGTCGTACGGAATAGCGTGTCCAAATGCGACCGGGTCAACACCCTGGTATCGTTGTATCGATCGCAGAGGATCTCCCAGGCAGTGGCGAATGACTCCGAGTCAATCGCCAGGCTAGCGATGAGTTTCGCAGCCTCTCCCGAAGTAGCCGTCCGCAGATAATGCATGCGTTCGACGTCCGTGAGCGCTGGATTTTCCCGGACCAGCGACACGAACATGTCTCGGAACGAGACCCATTTTGCGAAGTCCCCGGTGAAGTTGGGCAGGGAGATCTTGGGCAAGTTCTCCCGGCCAATCGCTGCAGCGCGTCCCGATGCGACGTTCCCGAAGGTCATGGGGCGGAGCTCGTCCCGAAAGCGCGAGAGAAGCGCCGTGAGATCCCAATGCAGGCGAAACGCCCTGCCGTAAATGTCGTCAGTGACATACGGCCCCTCTAAGATCTCTGGAGTGCACGCGTCTGAGATGACGTCGTGCACCTGCGAGAACTTGACCCATAAGTCATGCGCCTGCTCAATGAGGCTGTCGAGCTCCGTGGGGGTGTAGCTCCCTGACGTTGAATGTTGCGCCGAGGAGAGCATGTCGGTCAGCAACGCGACCCGAGATATCTGCGTTGCGACCTTCAGATCCAGCGAGCGCGCCGCCAACACGCTGGAGTGCGTGGGCTCCCTGGCTGACGCTCGCTCCTGACTGCCCGAACGCGATGAAGCCCGTGAACCGCCAGGGTTCGGTGATGGAGCAGGCGATGGATCCCGTGATGGCGGCTGCAGCGTACCCGTTCCCGTTCCCGTTCCCGATGTGGCTGCCGGCTCGTCTCCCGGAACGACGAGGAGAGGCACGTCCTCACCCGGCTCTGGCTTGAGCGTCGACTTCTCGCTGTCCGCCATATTTCCTGTTGCGAAAAATCCCGAAAAATGGTGAAAATGAGGACGTGCAGGCCAGCTGGGGGTACACGATGACGAAAATACCCCACGAGCGTAGCGATGGTCCGAGGGAGGTGAACCCGCGCGTGCAAGTCGGCAACCCGCGATAAACCCAAGGACCCGGTAGCCCCGGACCGCGAACGCGCACTCGAAAATGCCCGAAACCCGACGAATTAACCGAAAACCCGATCCCGCATGCGATTTATCTGGCGATTACCCGAATGTCCAACCAGAACCCGGAATCGCTGCGAAAGAATGCGCTTAGGCACGCGGTTACTGCCGAAAATGCGCGAAAAGGCCACGAAAAATATCGAAGAACTCGAAAAACCCGACGAAACTCAAAAAACCCGCGAAAACTTCGTGAAAATTACGCGGAAAACTCGCGAAAAGTCCACGATACCCAAAAACCCGCGATCACTGCCACAAAATTGCGATAAAAATCCGCCCGAGAGTCTAAATCGTCCCGGAAGCGTGCGTGCGTAGTCGGTAACCCACGTGCGTTGTCGAAAAATTGGCGAGAAGCTCCCGCCCGAAAACCCGTTCTCGAAACGCGTGCGACGAACCCGAAAATTTACCGACACACACGAAAAATGTCCCTCACTTTCCGGCCCGGCCCGCACTATGAGAAATTGATCGATTATCGACCGCGCTCGAATGAGACGAAAACCCCGTGCACGTGAGGCGAACGCGCGTCAAAATCGATCACTCACACCCGCACTCGTGAGTAAAAAATGCGAAAAGTTTTTAAAAACTCACCAAAGGCGACGTACCGTTGCGAAGAACCCGAGAAGCGTTGGCAGGATCGCTGTGGCGAGGTAGCCGAGTTTGAAGATGGCCGCCCGGTGCGCTCGAGCCACGTGTGTCGCGAGCCGGCGAGGCCGCGGCGTTTCCCAGCGTGCGAAGATCCGATGTGAATTCTCGATGCGATGCACACCCGATGCGAAGATCCGACCCGTGGCTCGCTCCCAAATGCGACGCACAAATGCACTGAACTTCTTCACGCACTTCGCGCGCCCGTACCACCAGATCCGGCTCGAAGGACCAAAATGCTTTGTGCGGGATCTGGTGTAGGTAGTACGGTAAAAATAATACGAGCGCGCGTTTAGAAAATATATAAAGGTCTTTATTTAATAACTACAACTGGAATTTGTGCGCCGATTGCCCGGATAATCTCCGATGCGTGGAGATATCGCCCGATGCCCGTTGATTCTCACGTGGAACAGCCAAGATGGCTGACCGCGTGGCCCGGAAAAAATGTGCGAAGACCCGTTGGCGAAAATTACCCGAACTTGCGTGCTTAAAGCCCAGAAAACCCGGTGAAAAGATTATTGAAAGAACAAGCGTCCTTCCAGTGGCAAGAGAGCCGAAATTTAGAAAGCGAAGAGACCCAAAAGAAATGCCCGGACAGAATTTTGACTAAGTGCGTGCACGCTCCTTGGATGTTCGATTCCGACTGAGGAATCGATCATGGCGATCGATGAAGACGCGCCGCGCGCATGCGCGCGGAGCGTCTTCTCTGTCCCGAAGAACAGAGCCCGGGAGGTGGCGACGCGCGTGAGGGCAACGAGAACTAGCGTTTGGCTGCTCGTGGTCCGCGCTGCCCGTGCGCGATGTACCCGGTTGCTGCTGCCGCCCGTGGCAGCGCGTGAACTCCCGACTCAGCTGTTCACGCTACCACCGAAACTTGCTCAATCCCGAACAAAACCCAAAATCGCTCCGAAAATCGTCATGATTTTTGAAATTCAACGAACAATTCATAGAGGAAGTATTTTTCGATGCAGCCCAACGTTGCAAACTTCAGCGTCATTTCAATTTTGCTTGTCAATGATGACTTTGAATTTTGCATCGTTGGAATGCAACGAAATTCATTTTTATTTTCGACAAAAATAATAATTAAAATGCAGAATATAATTATGATGATAAAATGATCCGTTTTTGCCATTCGAAAAACATTTCGGCTCAAAAAATTTGGATGACATTGAAAATCGAACGAATCTTCAATAAAATTAAATATTTTTCGATGCATTCCAACGTTGCAAACTTCAGCATCATGTCTGATGAGTCTGAAGTTTGCATCGTTGGAATGCAATGAAATTCGTTTTTTATCTTCGACAAAAATAATTATTTGAATGCAGAATATAATTACGATGATAAAATGATCGATTTTTGCCACCCGAAAAGCATATCGGCTCGAAAAATTTGGATGCCATTGAAATTTGAAGGAATCATCAACAAAATCAAATATTTTTCGTTGCATTCCAACGTTGCAAACTTCACCATCATAGAGTCTGCGCAATGAGGTTTAAAAAAAAAACTGAGTTTCTATTTGCATGAGAAATTAACAAGTTTCCACTGCGTCTGTCGCAGCTATACCTGAACAGATTTTAACAGCGCTGCCAAAAAAATTCCCTTTTGTAACTTCTCATTCAATGTTGAATGAATTATATTGGAATTATCTTAATTTTAGACGAAAATTGAGAATCCTTTAAAATCTAGTGTATCTTGAAAACGGCGGATGATCGGAAAAAATATGAAGAGGGTGGAAAGTTGATGATTCTGAAGTTAGCATCGTTGGAATGCAATTAAATTCTCTTTTATATTTGGCAAAAATAATGATTTAAATGGAGAATGTAATTACGACAATGAAATGATCAATTTTTGTCACCCGAAAACAATATCGGCTCGAAAAATTTGGATAACATAGAAAATTGAACGAATCAACAATAAAATCAAATATTTTTCGTTGCATTCCAACGTTGCGAACTTCAGCATCATGGAGAGTTGCACAATATATTATGATCGACCTGGTAGATTCATTTCGGTTTTTTCTGACATTTCTATTTTACGATGCTGAAGTTTGCATCGTTGGAATGCAACGAAATTCGCTTTTTTCTTAATCAGAGCTCGTGATTTTTATTCAATATTTTGTTGGGACACTAAAACGATTTTTTCAGGATCCAAAAACAAAATGAGCACAAAAATTTTAATGGTTTTTGTTATTGAAACAAAAAATTAATAGAAAAACGCATTTTTCGTTGCACCTCAACGTTGCAAACTTTAGTGCCATTCTATTTTCATACTTTGAGATTCAAAATTATTTTAATTTTCTCATGATTTTTTTTTCTAAGCTGGCTAAGGCATTCTTCTATTGGTCTTATCGCCACTTTGACGTAGTTTGAACCAAAAATGAAATTTCTCACGATTTTTTTACGTATTTTGCGTAAAAAAATTTAATTTTCGGTTCAAGTTACGTCAAGATGGTGATAGAACTAGTAAAATAAATGCTCCAAGGCGTCTAAAAAAAAAATCGTGAAAAAATTAGAATTATTTTGACTCGAAAAGTATGAAAAAACAGATGTCGGAAAAAGATTCTGAAATAAATCTACCAGGTTGAATAATCTATTGCAACTTTCCATCGACTCGATGTTTTCTCCGATTACCCGCCGTTTTCAAGATACGCCGAAATTGATAAAATTCACAATCTTCGTCAAGACTGAATCGTTTGGCGAAAATACTTTCACGATTCTTTGTCGAAAACGAAAATACAGTGGTTAATATCCTCTTCAAAACTACGATCAATAAAATTGTGAGGGAAATTTCCTAGTAGATAGGCAGCCCGTCGACAGAGCTCGAAAAATCATAGAAAAACTGCCCTGTTCAAAAGCATGTAGGGACTATAAAAGAAATTGTAAAAAATTATCAAGAACAGCAAAGTTAGTGAGAAGCTAAAACTCTCGCTGAGATATGGAACTTATATCGATGCTCAAAATTTCGATAAATGAACCCATACTTTGGAGCGGGAGTGTGTTTATTATTCAATCATCATTTCTTTTGTTAATGTGATCGTTACATTTTTTTTGTAAATGCAATTTTCGTACAGCAAAGAACACTGTCCCATTATCGTTGTGACAAAAACTATGAGAAAATGTAGCGCTCTGCTATAAAAAATTATCAGTTTTCGTTGCATTTCGACGAAGCGAACTCTAGCATCGTTAGAAATTTAAAATTAAATTTAATTGATTTTTGTAATGAACCCAAACGTTTTTTCTAATAGATTGCATGTGAATTGAAAATCGCTTGCGACTCCAAGCTGCAGAAGAAGCTAGGTAAGCTGTGGTACGACGGCCGCTTGCGAAAAGCCATTGAGGAAAAACTCAAAGGTGAGGATGTCATTGCAAAATCGCTGGTGGAAGAAAAAAGCAGTCCAGCTAAAGAATGTTCATTGAATATACAAGGTAAAATTGCAAACCAGTTGGGAGAATCCATTGTTTCTGTGAGCAATGCAAAGTTCCGAGTTATTAATGTCGCTGGAGACGGCAATTGTTTATTTCGATGTTTTTCTTATAATTTACACGATACAGAAAATATGCATCTTAATGTTAGGCAAATAATTGTGAGGTACACGGTAGAGCGATGGTCAGAACAGATAGACCTGCTTTGTAGTACCTGCGAAGAAACGTGTTACGAAAGTGCGAAGCATTACAGCGACGTAATGGGCACTGAAACCGTTTATGGTACAGATTACGAAATCGGAGTTTTCGCGCGTTGTTGTAAGAGAGATGTGACGATATACCGTAAGGACGCATGCGGTGATATTGTTAAAGTACAAACACTCTCGTGTGACGGAAAAGGTGATAACAAGCCTTTAGATATTATGTTTACCGGGGCACAACGCAGTGGCCATTGGGTCGTACTTGAAAAAATAATTTCTCACAGGGACATGATTGCCGATGGTATTCGTGCGGGAGAAACGCGACCAGTACAGGGAATAGAATGTGAAGACCCGTCTGTCTGTGATTCGCCGTCTACAGTAGCAGAAGCCATGTGTAGTGAGGCGGAAAATGGTACTACTGAATTCCAGGCGGAAAATAGTAGTACTCAATTTCCTGCGGAAAATGGTACTACTGAATCCCAGGCGGAAAATAGTAATACCGAATTTCAGGTGGAAAATGGTAATACCGAATTTCAGGCGGAAAATGGTACTACTGAATCCCAGGCGGAAAATAGTAGTACTGAATTTCAGGCGGAAAATGGTATTACTGAATTCCAGGCGGAAAAAAGCAATACCGAATTTTAGGCGGAAAATGGTAATACCGAATTTCAGGCGGAAAATAGTACTACTGAATTTCAGGCGGAAAATAGTAACACTGAATTTCGGGTGGAAACGATTGCGTACGAAGAACCGGGCGCCACGCAAGTCACAGAGGAAATCGACAATGATGCATTAAACGACGTAAACAATAATTTCTCCTTGCGTTCCGAAAAAATGGAACCACAGCGTTCCTTCGAGAAGAACGTGGATACGACGAGAGCAGCCTCTCTGAAGAGAGAAACGAGGAAAGTCTGCTACGGAAAAAGTAGCCTTGTTACACCGAAACGTCATCAAGATGTTTATCGGTTCACTTCCGGTGACGAATCCGATGAGTCAACCTCATTTTCCGATTCAACGGACACCGAAAGCGTCTGTAGTGAAGGAAATTCACCCCGGCGGATTTCAAAAAAGAAGAAACATGATAAAAAATTGAGCGGCAGCGGTTCGAATGGGGCGAAAAATAAATATAAAAAGGCGGCGCAACAAGGAAAGACAACAAAAAAAAGAATTCAATATACCGAAACAATCGCTAGGGTACAAATGGTATCGGCATCATTCAAGACCCCATGTGGGCGATTATGCCCCGACATGATCAGGAGTAGCCTATCAAAGTACATGTGGGACGACCTGAGATGCACGTGTTTACTTAGTTTTTATGGAAGTATGCGGCGCAACCACAGAGACGTCGTGGCTTACGCGAAATGCAAACAGGCCGGCCATAAGCAACATTTCCATTTCCGGATCCATTATCCGGAGAAAGCGTTAGTAGATGTAGTCATCACAAGCGACGCTAAAGTGACATTTATTCACGAAACTCATGGGGGAGGAAATCGTTTCGCTTTAATCAAGGGTAATGCTCGCAGGCAACTTCGTATGGAAATGAAGTTTAGACAACCAATGGATGTGTTAGAAGAAAGGATGGATACCACAGACAGAGGATTAATGGAAGATGGGCATAATCAAAATTTATGTCACATTAACACAATATATAAAATAAAATCGGAAGCAACTGTCGAAGGTCGCTTGAGTTTGCAATGCAGTGATCTCTCTGACTTGTTTCAACTATGCGTACGGCATTCGGATAGCAAAGATCCATTCTTAAGGAGGGTTTCAATACCATTGGCAGTATATATGTATACAAAAGAGGACTTGGATGCAATGGAGAATCAGAAATCAATAACATTACACATGGATGCGACAGGGTCGGTAGCTCGGAAGCCGCAAGGCCTCGATTGTAAACAGATCTTTTATTACACGATCCGCGCTAAGCACGATGTGGCAATAATAAATCTTGCTCAAATGTTGACGGCGGAACATGGTGTTCTTTCAATAGGCGCGTTTCTAAGAGAGTATAAAAGCTTCGTAAGAAAGGAAACGAATAAATGGCCGTTGGCGGAAGCTGTTGTCGTCGATTGGTCCTGGGCGTTTATAAACTCGATAATACAAGAATGGAACAACATGACAGTAATCGCCTATCTGAAATTCACCTTCGATACTCCTTTGGTGAAGGACAATAAGAAAGGAGTTCTCGGAAAAATAAGCTTAGTGAAAATATGTTTCGCCCACTTCATGAAAGTGGTATCGAAAACAATCCACGACAAGTTTCCGATGTGCAAACCGTTCAAGGCGCTGGTGCTAGAAACCATGGCGCTCTTATGTTTGAGTCGGAGCACGGACGAAGCTGACTTCGTTTTCAAGCACGTCTGTACGGTGTTTTTGAGCCAACGCGACCTCACAGATAGTCTCGCCATCCTCAGGAACCGAGCGAGCAGAAAATGTCATGAGACGAAAAGTCTACAAGACATGGGTAATGCTGAAGGGGATAAAGAAATCCGAATTCCTGGAAATGAAAACGACGATACAGTATACCGAAAATCACCGTATTATAAAAAATATTATCGAACGATGCATGTAGTGCAAACTGACATTGAAAAGAAAGAGGACCGTGAGCGGATGAGTGGAAAAACAACGAGTGAAAATAAATATCATGCTCCCGAATTCGTAGAACATGTTGTGAAAAGATGGATGCCGTACTATGTTTTCTGGAGTTCCATCGATTTGGATTTATTGGATGGCAGTCCATCGAGACTGAGTAATGCTTTTGTCGAAAGTTGGAATGCAGTGCTGAAAAAAAGAGTGTTCGGAAATCGGTCACGGAACTCGCTAGCTGATTGTGTACGAAAATTACATGCGAAGCAACAACAAACAATCGGCGAGATCAACTTGAACGCTGGTGCGGTGAAAGAAACAAAAAAATCAAAATTAAAGCCAAAATACCCACAAGCAGAAGACGACAGAACAGCGGAGGAAACGTGGAAAAAAAAGGCAAGAGAGCGCGTTCTGACGACTACGTCCGCGGAAATCTTTTAAACCGTTTAGGTTCCAAAGCTAACGCAGAAAAGAAAGGAACTATTGCGAAAGAAAATGAAAACGCAAACGACGAGAAAATATTATATCCGGAATTAGAATTGAATGGAACCGAAGAAACCAAAAAAAATGGGAAAATAGAAACAAGCGATCAACGAGATGAAAATACTTGTGATCGCGAAGTGTCACGTCTGCCATTCGAGTCAAGCGAAGGAATAATCGATGACGAGATTTTGGGAGAAGCGATCGCAATGGAGGTAAATGCAAACAGCGAACGAAATCGCGAATTCGAAAAATTTTACAATGGCTTAGTGAAAGACGTCAGTTATTACATGGCGTCAAACTCCAGAATACTGACAGTTGGTCATTACCAAACGAAAAGATCATTGACAACAGAAATATTTTTCATAACAGCTAATCAATATAGAACTCTATGTAGCGGTAGATGGATTGATGGCTGAGTGATTGATGTATTCATAGCTGCCAATATTGACGATTGGGAAGATTTTACATTCATTTGCACCGATGACACTAAAGTGTCGATCGACAAAGAAAATGATGGAACGAGACATAAATTGAAGGGAAGAGCAATTTCGAAAACGAAAAAACCGATCGGTGGTCACATACTGATGCCTTATTTGTTCGAAGGGCATTGGAGGTTATTGGTGGTGAACGTGAAGCAACAGAATTTAATGCTGTTGGACCCCTATAGGACCGGAACGGACAAAGATCGGGTAGTCGCAGCCTTTCATGATCTTCTACACGCCTGTGAAGAAGGCACTCCGTTACATGATCTTGAAAATTTTAATTGGGAAGATCGCAATATTTCTGAACATGCGTACCAGCCGGAAAACGATGGAACAAATTGCGGAGCATTTATAATGTTGTATATGGAATGCTTGGGCAGCAAAAAAGCGATCGAAAAAGATTTCGATCCGGTAGCCTATAGGAACAAAATTGCCTACGATTTGCTTTTGAAATCGGAAGACGTTGGGAACGTATGTTTACATTGCTTCTCACCTATAAAAACTATCGAAGCAAAGTGTAAAATGTGTGATCGCAGAAGCCACAAAGCTTGCGTATTCAAAAGCGATTATAAAAGCGCCGATGAAGACGAGGCTTTGAAAAAATCTCGTGAAAGAAAAGCTGACGTTCCTGAATATTTCGCGTGCAGATTATGCAAACGACATTGTAATAAAGAATTAGGTTGAGGACGATTATACATGAATTGATGGTAACAAAAAAATTCAAGGTTGTAAATGTGAAAATTCACAACATTGTCTATAGCTATTCGGAAAATTGGGCGAAAATGCAGGTGAAGCGCAATAACGCGAATGTGCAAAGCGGACGCTATCAGCGATCCTGGGCTCTTCGATAGAGCATGGAAGTTTGCATCATATCAATGGAAATATATATTGTGACGGGTTCTTCACATTCGCAAGAGAAAATAAGGGAGAAAAACAAATAAATCACACGAAAAATGAATTAAAATAATAATAACAAGTTTCAGATTTATTTAACGGGAATTTGTACAGTAAAAAATGAGGGCGCCAGCTGGTTCAATCGGTCCAGCAACCGTTACAAAAATAGTCAAAATTTATCAAACGAAAAATAGTAATAAACGCTTTTAATTAATCAAAATTAATGGAACTGGCTCAGGGAGAATCACGATAATCTTAAACGCAAGGACAGAGGGTCCCTGAAACTCAGGCGTCTTACAATACCAGTGACAAAAATAAGGGAACGACGCGCGAGCGAGCCACGCGATCGAACGAACCGCGCGGACGCTCGAACCGGGCCGCGTCGGCGGAACCCGATTGAATGAGTCGAGCGAAATCTCACTCGCGTCACACACGAAAACACGAAAAATGGGGCTAAATTAATGACAAAGGAACGCGAGGGGGGGGGGGGGCGATCGACGATGGGAGTCGAAAAATATGCGAGAAAATATCGCGACGGGGCTCGAAAACGCGAAACACTGACTCGAAAAATCACGGGAGGGAATGACGGACAAAAAGGGGCAAAAATAACTTCACGAATAATCAACAGGGGCAAACTCGATGGCACAACACTCGTCGCGTCGACTGATCGACGAAATAATCTCTTTCTCGAACGAAAAGTTCGAGAAAGCGAACGAAAATCACGAAAATTTGGGTGTTTGGGAAGAGTCAACGACAAGGGGAAAATGGCGTCGCACGCCCGGTAAAAATCAAAGGACTCACCGGTTTTCTCGATTTTTGAGAGGAAAATCGGAGAACTCGATGACGAAACGTAATCCAAACGGTCCAGAGAGTGGTCCTTCGGGAAGCCGGGTCGTCGTAAATATTTTAACTTGGATAATTTGGCACAGAAAACTCGAAAATAACGCACGAAAAACGGGACGCGATGTGCACCGTGCCGAGTCCGAAGCGGA
This sequence comes from Diadegma fenestrale, assembly GCA_037043255.1. NCBI lineage: Eukaryota > Metazoa > Arthropoda > Insecta > Hymenoptera > Ichneumonidae > Diadegma > Diadegma fenestrale. The sequence continues at coordinate 43,120 of JAYDYC010000052.1, read as the reverse complement.
AGAGAGAGAACTTCAGCGTCTCCTCGAGCTCCTCGGGACGCTCTCGAAGCTTCGCGAAGTCTCGATAGCCAATCAGAACGCGGCTTTAGAGCCGGCTGATTATCGATCCGTTATTGAGCGCCGGCCTCGCGAGATCGCACACAGGTGGCGCTGACGCTGGCCTCGCGACCGGGCGCTGGCGCCACGCTGTCTGCCTCGCAAGACCGAGGCTCAAATCAAGATGGCGGCGCCCACGGCTGTCAAAACAGCCGTGGCAAAGTCGCGTTGTTATCGTCGAAAATACGTCTCGACGCCGCGGAACCCGTTGATTTTCCTCTGACTCGACGGACAAGCCTTTGTCGGAGGAACGATGGGTGACACGGTTTCCGCGACTCGACGCTTGCCGCGAAAATCGAGTGAGTGCGGGGCTAAGGGGCTGAGGGTGGGAACGAAATATCGACACGCGGGGGAGGGAGGGAAAAGTTCGTAAGTGGGTCAAAAAACGCGAATTTGGAGCGAATGTTATGTTCGCTCGATCGGTGAGTCGCTCGCCCGCGTTCGTGGAGATATTTGGGAGAATTCTTGATGTTCTCTTCGGGTTCGTCGGTCTCGTTCGGTCCTCCTCGTTCTCAGGGGGGCTGAAATCAAAATAAAAAAGAAAAGACCGGTCCCAGTCTGGGATCCGGTAGCTCTCGCCGCGGCTCGACAGCTGGCCACGGTACTCGAAAAAGTGACAACGTCACAATATATATTGTGACGATTTTTCTTATCACCTATAATTGCCACAAAACTCCACTCGCTTCGTTGTCAATTTATATTATAAAATATAAATTATAAATAGTTGTCAAAGTGTTAGTAATAGTTGTCAAATTATATTATAACTAGCCTTGGGTACGCCCGCTTCGCTGGGCACACAATGGTCTCCAATGACACCGGGACCCCAATGAAAATGATTTTTTCATTGGGGTCTATATGATCAAATTTGGAAATTTGACTGACTGACTGACTGACTGATTGACAACGAACACCCTAAACCACTGAAGATAGGATCATGGTGCCAGCCAGTCCTTCCAGTCAGCCAGTCTTTTTTTTTGTGTGTCAGTCAGTGAGTCAGTCACGCAAAAGTCAGAAAAAAAATTGCGAACATTTTTTTTTTTATAAAGAACGAACGAAATCCTTTCTAAGTGAGCGTCTACGATGGGAGAGAAGTATCTGTGACAAATTTCATAACCGTGACAAATTTCACGATCCTATCTTAAGTGGTTTAGAGTGTGCGTTGTCTGTCAATCAATCAGTCACTCACTCAGTCAGTCAGTCAGTCAATCACGCAATAGTTATTAGGGTGTGCCAAAAAAAATCATTTTTTTGTTTTATCAAGGAACAACGTTTCTTCCGTTCTAGCATCATGAAATACAAAAGCCATCCAAATTTGAGCCTTTTAAAAAAATATTTAGACGTGCCTCATCGCACTCTTCTATTCTCCATAAGAATAACCCAGGAAGCACGTCACATGCGACTTTCGCAATTTGCAACTCGCAAACGGGTCGATTTTTGGATTTTCTCAAGACGGTTTTTTGTAGGAAATTGAATGCTCTACAAAAAATGTGTCTTGCTATTTTGTCCTAAATCTACTCTTTCGAAAGTTATTGATTGTTACAAATCGATAATGAGTAGATTTGCAAAAAAAAACTCCAGTTTTCTCTCAAAACTACCTGAAAAACTTAAAAGAAGGGAGCGTTCGAACGAACATCACTTTCGAAGGACCTACAGGAACAGGAACAGTACCTCATGGGATGGGGTCGAGCCATATTGGGGTCAACAATCAAATATAATTCGTAAAATATAAAACAAAGATGTTTATTTAAGATTTTTTTTTGAACAATTGGGGAAACGTTGACGATGCTCCTGTACAACTCTCAATAGATATTGCAGTTCTCCCTCACCCTTCGTTAAACAGTTACTGTGAAAAAATCTGAGCCAAGTACATTTGAATTGTCCTCAAATTTCTTAGGTTTGCTTAACAAATTTTTTTTCAGTTTTTTTAACGGGAACAACTATTTCGCAGGCGTAAATGTACTTGGCTCAGATTTTTTTACAGTAACTGTTTAACGAATGTTAAGGAACAACTGCAATATCTCTTGAGAGTTGTACAGGAGCATCGTCAACCTTTCCCTAATTGTTTCAAAAAAAATCTTGAATAAAGATTTTTTTTTCATATTTCACGAATTATATTTGATTGTTGACCCTAAAATAGCTCGACCCCATCCCATGAGGTACTGTTCCCTATTCCTGTAGGTCCTCCGAAAGTGATGTTCGTCTGAACGCTCTTTTTTTCAAGTTTTTCAGGTAATTTCGAGAGAAAACTGGAGTTTTTTTTGCGAATCTACTCACTATTGGTTTTTAACAATCAATAACTTTCGAATAAGTAGATTTAGGACAAAATAGCAAGACACATTTTTTGTAGAGCATTCAATTTCCTACAAAAAACCGTTTTGAGGAAATCCAAAAATCGACCCGTTTGCGAGTTACAAATTGCGAAAGTCGCATGTGACGTGCTGCCTGGGTTATTCTTATGGAGAATAGAAAAGTGCGATGAGGCACGTCTAAATATTTTTTTAAAAGGCTGAAATTTGGATGGCTTTTGTATTTCATGATGCTGGAACGGAAGAAACGTGTTCCTCAGGAAAAAATAAAAAATGATTTTTTTTGGCACACCCTAATAGTTATATGTATAATGATGAAAAAAAAAATTTTTGCAATAATTTTTTTTTGGGTAGAGAACGAACAAAATCTGTTCTTAGTGAGCGTCCATGATGGGAGAGGAGTATAGAAAATGAAAAAAAAATTGAAAAAAAAAAAAAATTTCGATAATTTTTTTTTGGATAGAGAACGAACGAAATCCGTTCTTAGTGAGCGTCTACGATGCGAGAGGAGTAACCGTGACAAATTTCACGATCCTAACTTCATTGGTTTAGGCTGTGCGTTGTCTGTCAGTCAGTCAGTCAGTCAGTCAGTCAGTCAGTCAGTCAGTCACGCGATTCTTTTATATATATAGATTATTAATGGGCGCCAGTCGCCAAAGCGACTTGACAACGAAACGCGTAAAGAATATTTTGCCAGCCGGTCTCAGCAGGATAGGGGGGGTTTCACCGAAAATAATCGAATCAAACACAAATTACAATTCCCCTGGAATATTGCTTTAATAATAATAATAACAAGAAACGGACCGATCGCGTTAATCGGGAAAAACGGGAAGTCCACGATATTTTACAATTGAAAAGAAAGAACAAGATAGATTCGGGACAAAGAATTCGCGTGTCTCTAATGGAACGGAGGAAGAGAGACCGCGAACACTCACACAAATTACGCACGCTCACACTCACACAATGGTCGGGACCCTGCACACTTTTTACACGTTAAATCGCGAGCTCGTTTCCGAATGCCGCGGTTCTACTCGCGAGCAACGGAAATGAATATTTTAATCGATCGAAAATCAAAAACCGAGCCCCCGATAATCGGTTACTCGGCCGAGCTTTCAAGGTCTCGAACGTTCGTCGTCCCGACCCAATCACTCTCTCTCTCTCACACAAAATTCGCTCACTCAATCACACTTTTCGCGATTTCTCTTCCCCGTGTCTCAACTTACGCTAACGGGGAACAATTATCTTACACGAAACACAAAATTGAGATTTTCGCGGCCGGCCACGACTGGAATCTTTCGAAAATGTAAAACCACGATTCGCCCCGCGCAACGAAGAAGTTCGCGGAATTCTTTACAAAAGGGCGAACTCAAACTCTCGCAGAGCCGCCGCCGCAACCTAATTTCTCGATTAATAACGCGACAATATCGAATCGAACAATATTTTTTCTAAAGTTGGAAAAATGTAAATGCGGGAAACTCACGACCAAGCCGGAAAGAATTGAGAAGGAGAAACTTACGCGTTTGCTACGATCGACCGCCTCGCTCGATACTTCACGAAAATCTAACGAATTCGGGAATCGACAATGAGGTCCTCGGCTATCCCTTCCGCCTCCCACTTTACTCGAAAAATCCCACCACGATAATTGACAGGTCCGTCGCTTCGCGAATTTTCGGGAGCGTTAAACGGGGTTCCAATTGATTTTAATTATCGGAAAATCTTATGACGATGGGCCGAGCCCGATTCCCCTAGCTCACAAGCGAAAATACAATAAGAAAGAATCGCGGGACCTGCAACGGGCATTATGACGTCGCGTTAACATTGCAACAGTTTCGGGAAATTGCGAAACGATGACGATTGTTCCTGGGATAGCGACTCGGTGAAAAAGCGTGGGGTGCCGATAATTTCCTCGCGCGTTACCGCCCTGGAATTTTGAACGGGACGAGTGTCGACGTCGTCAACCGAAATTCCGCGCTCTTCTCGAAGATTCCAGAATTTTCGAGGCTCAATAATTTTCTCCGATCGAGTCTCCGATGGGACGAATTCGGCCATGTTGTTTTCCGAGTTGTAGCGTCCTTGAAACCAAAATAAAGAGAAGGACAGCCAAACGTATGAGCCCTGCTCGAAATACGTTAATTCCTCGATGATTTGGCTTCCTTCGAACTAAATGGAAAACGCCGGGATACGTAATTTCTCCCTTCTCTCTCCTCTCAATCCGATACGGCTCAACATGGAAATGATAAAAATAATATTCAGGACGCGATTATTAATTAAATTCAATAATTATTGTTCTAACGAAAGCCCTGTGAGATCAACGTGCGGCCGGTGTATCGAGCGAAAGGGCCAAATCGTGCTCGCTCCCAAAAACTTTGGGACGGATAAAAAAAACCGTCACAATATATATTCACCTTTTTTCATCATTTTTCACTTTTCACCCAATATATCAAGAGACGCGGCAGCGGCTCGACGCCAAGTATTAAAAGAAAAGCGTAGCGCGCGAGCCGGCCGAACTCTTATATACAGTAAAATAGGCGTTTTATGACGTCACAGAAACTTTAAATCGTTCTCACAGGAAAACGGGTTGAGGGAAAAATCTCATATTAGATTTGAATTTTCTATGATTTTTTATCTTTCGAATGGTCCTTGGTAGAACAAAATCTATTGAGCCAATCCAGAGAAATCTAACATTGAAGATTTTGGACGCAAGGTTTGGGATCCCTTCTGTTTCTTGGAGTCAGAAAGGCGTAAGTTGTACGCGCAGGCGCTTGGACATACGCCCTTTGCGAGACTGGTGGACATTTTCGGCCTGTGACGTCACCCCCTCCGCTGAACGCGGTATCCCCACTCTTCGCGCGCCACTGAGCGAGAGAGACAGATATATCGGGCCTCTCTTTCCGTATGGTTTTCCTTGTCTAGCTACCATGGTTTTCGTTGTCTAGCTACCATGGTTTTCGTTGTCAAGGTACACGGCTCCATGGTTTTTGTTGTCTAGGTATTGTAACGGAACAACTCGTCCCGTCCACACGGGTGGCAAGAGCTCCGTCTCACTCACTCACTGAGCGAGGTAAGCGGCGCCATTCGTATGATATTCGCGAAGATACTCCTCATTAGCGAGCCCTTGCCACACCTCTGACATACGTCACAGCGGCGAGACGCTAGTGAGACGCCCCACCAGCACGCCCCACTGGACACGCCTGTCACGAAATGACGAAATACCTCCTCGCCTGTCCTCGACTCCTGATACTCGGGCGTATCCTACTACCTCTCCTAAGAAGAATAATTACAACAATAAACGAATCCGGAAGGTGGGAATTCACAAAGTTCGTCTCTTGGACCCAGTGGTCATCCCACCCGACCAATTTCCCAACGATCACCTCACCAAGTACCGGGGAAGGGAAATCTCTCCTCTCGCCACGATTCGTCTATTTAAGGGCGCGCAACGAGAGCTCGAGATCATTATTCGACAGAAACTTGAAATCTTCATTCATCGTGAGTAATAAGCTCCGGATAATGGACTTACAATAATTATTTAAGTCGAACTCCGCCAATCATCTCGAGTTCGCGGTTAGGAACTAATCCTGAGCAAGGTACCTGCATTGCGCTGGTTTTCCGACCTCAGGGTTAGCAAGTAGTCTGGTGACCACAGGTAGGACACGCGATCGAATTAAATTAAACAATTAAAGTTAATTTCGGGCCCTAGAAACGACCCGGTTACTCATCGCGACAAGTGCTCTTACCCACCGTCAAGGACGAACGTCAAAACCGCGAATTATGTCTCGGATCCCGGTTTAAATTAATTTCGACCATCAGCTTCCCTGGTGCTTCGTGCATGTGCACTCGGCAAGCACACGCACTGCGTTAAAGTCTTACTTAGCAACGCAACCGCCATGAGAATCAATCGTATTAAAAAACTCGATTAATTCGATACTTGTTTCGTCAGCTTCACTGGCGCTTCGTACATTCGCGCTCGGCAAACGAATCTTCAGCAAGAAAACAAAAGAAAAAAGTATATAAAAACAAAAATCTCGCGCCCGCCGTGAGAATTACGGAATTCTAAAGGAATCGCGTAATTCGCCTTGCCCGCCAGCTTCCCTGGCGTTTCACGTTCATTACTTACTCTCTCTATTAGAATTGCCTTAAATTCGGTCAATCTCGAGAAATCTATCAGTAAACTCCACAGCAATAATCTACCGAAAATCTCATTTATAGCACAGTGTGACCTAAACCCGCACTTTACGCACGGTTTTCCGTGACTTAAATAGCCCTTTTTACACCGTGCGAAAATGAAACAGCCAACTTCACACATGGACAGGAAACAAGAGAAATTACATAAAATGTCCTTTTTGACACTTCGGAATGCACAACAAACAAATGAAAGAAAAGTTATAGGTTAGCATTTCGTCTGAAAACAGTTTCGTGCTGTAGAAAAAGTGACGACGAAAATTTTGACGGAACGCTAACCTACAGTTTGTGATTTGCGCATTGTAACATTTATTAAAAAATGAGCAGTTCGGAGAGTGAACTCAGCGAAAACGGTGATATAGTGCCGGAAGCTATAAAAGAAATAGCAAAAACTGTAACGCTAAATTTGTTGCCTGCCAAATCAAAGAAACTATATACATCGGCATACAACGGATTCAAAAAATGGCGAAAGGAAAATAAGTCGAATTCTTTTTGTGAAGAAGTACTGCTTGCATACTTCGCTGATCTTTCAAAAAAATACTCGCTAACAAGTTTATGGGCTACATATTCGATGCTAAAATGCACGATCAGTAGCTATGATCATGTCGATATCGGTTGCTACAAAAACTTGATATCTTTTTTGAAAAAGAATGGTTTAGGGTATCGCCCAAAAAAATCTCAAGTCTTTTCGAAAAACAACATTTCGAAGTTTCTTAACGAAGCGCCGGACGATGTATATTTATGCGAAAAGGTAAGTACAACCTGAATAATTATATATATAGATCAAATTATCCAGTAATTTAAATTATTTTTCCCTAAACATTATGTTCAGGTTGCGCTTATCTTTGGAATTGCAGGGGCATTACGGAGAGAAGAATTCGTCAACATAACTGTCGATGATGTCAAGAAAATAGAAGATAATGTCCTTCTAGTAGAAATACCGAAGACTAAGAACTACGTTCCAAGGTCGTTCACGATAGCAGACCGATTATTCGAGTTCTGTTGGAAATACATGCAGACCCGACCGGAAACTTGTTCCGTTGACAGATTTTTTCTCCGCTACTCCAAAGGCAAATGTATCCAGCAAGCCGTTGGAATCAATAAATTTGGATCGATGCCGAGAAACATAGCAGAATTTTTAAATCTGCCTGATGCCAAAGATTTCACTGATCACAGCTTGCGAAGGACTTTGGCGACTCTTTTGGTGGACGCTGGTGCCGACGTAACGACGTTACAACGACACGGAGGATGGAAATCTTCAACTGTTGCTTTTGGATACATCGCTGATTCGATAAACAACAAGAAAAGAATTTGTGATCAAATTAGTAGTGGAATCGATATCCAGAAGAGAGCCAAAACGACTAATTTTGTTCCTGGTACTGTGGGACAGCTAGATCATGGGGCGTCAACTTCTGGAGTTAATACCACTTTGAGATCAAAGGAAAATCAAGCGATAACTTCTGAAACTGCTACCACATCTATCTTGAAGAGAATCCAAAATTCTAAAATTTCCATTTCCTCTACACTGATGCCAAATCAAGATGCGAACGTTCCTAAAACTGATGAAAATATAAATTATAGTATTTCTGGTGATTGCGATCATGGGAGTTCTAAGGAAACTTGTGAAGTTCAACTACGGGAACCGAAATTCCCTTGTTTTTATCACCCAGACATCGGCCTTTATATTGAATGCTCAACCAATCAGGATGCGCCTCCGCAAAATTGCATTTTTAACAACTGCAATGTTCACATCACGGGTTCTAACAATACTTTCATATTTAATAATTGCAACGTTGGACATGAAGCTGTGCAGACAGAAAACAACGTAAAAAAATTGTAAATGTACTTCGATACACCCTTTGAGTTTGTTTTGTTGTTACTTGAATTTGAATTATACACATTCTGTTACGTTATGTACATTCCCCAATAAATGTACGTGTATCAATTAAATGTATACTATATTGATTCTATTCTATATAACTCATCAGTTACATATATTCTAGTTTTCTTCAGTCAAATCTTTGCAACAAATTTCAAAAAATGGCGAGTTGATGTTATGAAATAACGTATATTGAGTTTATGGGATGATTTAAAAACAATAATTTCAATCATCGGGGGGGCTTCGCCCCCCCGAACCCCCCCGCCACGCGTCCGGGGCGGGTTTATGTCACTTGTGCTACAAAATAGTATACGATACTTGTGCCCTAAGTTGTCTATTAATGCACGGCGTTTAGCGCCCTCGCTACGCTCGGGCGCTAACTTCACTCCGTGCAATAATAGGCAACTTAGGTCACACGTATCGTAATATACTATTATTCGCTGCATACTTTGCTCCACTTTTTCTCCAATTATTCTACACAAAACCTTGCTTCGTATAATTTAAATAAACTCGACGCTTCTCGTCACGATTCCAAGAAACCGAGCCACCGGTGGCCCGGTGACGTCACGCCCGCCTTCTGCGTGTGTGCGTTCAGATAATGTCTCCTCCTGCGCTCCTGATTATCCGAAACTTCTCACCTCTTAAAATCGCTAAAATACCGACTAAAAAACTCCATTCTTTCACTCTAACCCGTGTCTCTAACACCGCACAGGGCTTCTCCCGCTTTGACATAATTTTGCATCAATTGAAATCGTTAATTAATCTTGTAAATTTATTTTTCAGCAGCGATCTCTCTTACATTCTCGTGAATGCCGATGATGAAGGGTCGAAATCGTCAATTCTGACGACACGCACACGTCATCCTGAGGCAACGCATAACTCCTTAGGAGTTGTGCGAGCGAGAGACCGCTGCATTCAATTCTCATAACTCTTGTTCTAATTATTCAGATGTTAATTCACCCTGCAGATCGCTATTTCCATTTAAGAATCAACCTCGAGTCCAAAAAACCCGTTTCTCCTAGCGAGGGAGGCAGAAAAACGTCCCATCGCCTAATCGAAACGTTTCAGTATATTTCTCCAGGGTTTTCGATGTGTAGGTATATTTTTCCAGGGTTTTCGATGTGTAGGTATATTTCTCCATGGTTTTCGTTGCCTCTGTATATTTCTCCATGGTTTGTTTTCGGTGTCTAGGTCCACGGCTCCATGGTTTTTCATGTCTCTGTATTTTTCTCCATGGTTTTCGGTGTTTAGGTCCACGGCTCCATGGTTTTTGATTCCAACGTATATTTCTTCATGGTTTTCGATGTCTAGGTCGACGGCTCCATGGTTTTCGGTGTCTAGGTCGACGGCTCCATGGTTTATGATGTCTAGGTATATTTCTTCATGGTTTTGATGTCTAAGTATATTTCTCCATGGTTTTCGATGTCTAGGTCCACGGCTCCATGGTTTTTGATCTCTAGGTATATTTCTTCATGGTTTTTGATGTCTAGGTATATTTCTTCATGATTTTTGATGTCTAGGTATATTTCCCCATGGTTTTCGATGCCTAGGTCCACGGCTCCATGATTTTTGATGTCTAGGTATATTCCTCCATGGTTTTCGATGTTTAGGTACACGGCCTCATGGTTTTCGGTGTCTAGGTCCACGGCTCCATGGTTTATGATGTCTAGGCATATTTCCATGGTTTTCGATGTGTAGTTCGATGGCTCCATGGTTTTTGATTCCTAGGTATATTTCTTCATGGTTTTCGATGTCTAGGTCGACGGCTCCATGGTTTTCGATGCCTAGGTCCACGGCTCCATGGTTTTTGATGTCCAGGTATAGGGGAACATGGGGCAAAGTGGGCTAGTGGGGCAAAGCGGGCTAGCGACTTTTTTTATTTGTTGGGGCAAAGTGGGCCGGCCAAAAAATGAAGAGGAGTCAAATTTGCAAAAATTTTTTTTTAACCCAAATAATGAGTTCATAAAAAATCCTGCAAATTCTTCTCTATAAAATGATGAATCTAAGACAATAACATTAAAAAAAAATTTTCTCTACTTTTTTTCACTTTTTTTCGTGAAATTTGTACTTCGATGAGGTTGAGGGTAGCAATCAATGTACAAACTGATGAAAGAGTTTATTTTCTATATATTACGTACAAAAATCGCATTTATAACCATAGTCATCATCATCGGCACCGGCACACGAGATGTGGGCCCACTTGCAACATGATGTGCAACAGATCCACTGTTCGGACGATTCCGAATAATGTTCCTCGCAAAACATACAGGCCACGTCCCGTCTGCGAAAAATTCGTCGAGGACAATTCGCCGGAAACGCGATTCGCCGAAAACACAATTCGTCGAAAAACACAATTCGTCAAATTACAATTCGCCGAATCACAATTCGTCGAATCGCAATTAAAAATTTCCCGCTGCAGTTAAAAAAATTTATTAATTTCTTTCTCTATAGTTGGTTATCTCTAAAAATATTTTTCGTTGTAATTGTGAAACGGAGTACCTCGCAATAGTTGAAAATCTATCCGCAATAGTTGGAAATCTCTGACTATTTCCCGCTGTTAATGAACATTTCTATAAATATTTTCCGTTATAGTCGAAAGTCGCTAAAAATATTTCCCGCTATAGTTCAAAGCAGTATTTGTGACGGAATTTCTGCAGATCTTCTATAAATTGCGATTCGACAAATTGTAATTCGGTGCATTCTGATTCGACTAATTGTGATTCGGTGAATTGTGTTTTCGGTGAATTGTAATTTCAGTGAATTGTTCTCGACGAATTGTTTTCGATAAATTGTTCTAGGCGAACTTTCCGCAAATCTTTGCCGCCTTTTTTTTTCGTAAAACCCAAATTTCTGGCAATTTCGATGGACAAGTGCGTAAATTGATCGAAATTATTAAAAAAGCATTAAAAAAAAAAAAAAAAATGGGTCAAAGTGGCCTCAAAAACTTTTCTTGCAAGGGAGAGCCCACTTTGCCCCATTTTTTTTATTATTATTTTTTTTTTAATGCTTTTTTGATCATTTCGATTAATTTACGCACTTGTTCATCGAAATTGCAAGAAATTTGAGTTTTTCGAAAAAAAAAATGGGGCAAAGTGGGCTGATTTTTTTTTTTGCAATGGACAGCCCACTTTGCCCCATTTTTTTTTTTCGAAAAACCGAAAATTCCCCCATTTTCGATGAACAAGCGCGCAAATTAATCAGAATCATCGAAAGAGCATTTTTTTTTTTCGAAGAGGAGCCCACTTTGCCCCATTTTTTTTTTTTACAGGATATCGAAAATAAGCCCGACAAATCAATTTTCGGACACAAAAGTAAGATCAAGGTCATGTGTAAACCGATAGATCTAGCTTAATTCCTTAGGGGGCCCACTTTGCCCCATGTTCCCCTATTTCTTCATGGTTTTTGATGTCTAGGTATATTTCTCCATGGTTTTCGATGTGTAGTTCGACGGCTCCATGGTTTTCGGTACCTAGGTCCACGGCTCCATAGTTTTTGATTCCTAGGTATTGTAACGAATATTTTCCCTGACGGGAGTAATATTGTCCCTTTTCGGCTCACCTCGTCTCCCGAGCACTTCCAACGGTCGCAAAAGCGGACTGGGCGCCAGGTACAAAGTACCGCCGAAATAATTTCGACTTTTTGTTCGCCCGCTCTCACCAATCTCAATTGACCGGGGTACGCGAGAAACGAGGTGACCGAGGCGTTCCGGCTACTCAGCTCAACAGCTGAGATACAAACGGTAGAGGGGGTGATTCTTGGGGCGGGGTAACAGCACGAAACAAATATAATAACAAGGCACTCAAACGCGAAGTTAAAAGATTAACAAAGTGATTTATTCAAATTGAAGAAAGGTATCTGACAAGGAAATTCATTAAAAGTAAATTGAACAAATAATAGTTTCGATCCCGCGATTATTCTTGACCGTGAACGACCTTGGCTGACGACTCATGTTCGAAACGGGCAGGATAACCTCCATAGGGGGAGTTATCGCCCAGGTAACTAAGAGCGAAGCTCGACTATCAGGTATTGGCGCGATTACGGAGTGGCGATCTTCCTCGCAGGTGAATGGGCCGGATAACTTCCATAAGGGGAGTTATGGCCCAGGTAACTAAGGGCGAAGCTCGAATATCAGGTATTGGCGCGACTATGAAGTGGCGATCTTCCCCGCAGGTAAATGGGCGTAGGTAATAGAATCCCAGGCGTTTGCTCTGACTGACAGTCCAGGGAAGCAGTTCAGCAGCAACGCTGGTGATTCGCCCGAGGTCGAAACACTCAGCTTCATAGCGCGAGATAAATCAATGATCCCAACCATACCGAAGGCAAGCGGGATCATGAAGGTAACTACAGGTAATTCGACACGAAGGCAGCGAGATAGTATCGTCAGGCAAGTCGTTCGCCAAAACACGGTGTAGGTAGCTCGGTTACAAGGGAATTCGCGGTGCGGGATCGAACCGACCAAACATAAGATATAGGCAACGGCAAGATAAGTCGCACACACGTGCCAAAAGAATACGAACGCAAAATCGAACACGAACACCCAAGAGACGAAAAATAAAGGCGCGATACAATCAAGAGTCGCGGTAGCGACTCAAGACAAGTACATTTTAAAAAAGTCGCTACAAGACACTTTTACACCAAGGACCGCGTTTCCAACTGTTTTAGAAAATTTTCGAAAATTGTTTCCAGAATATCTTATGAATTACAGAGTTTTGAAGGATGTTCAAGATTCACGTATTTTTTATTTTTTTTTCCTTTCGATCGTGACTATTTGTAACTCTGTAGCTTATTCTATATCGCAGATATTAATATTTTCTTTTTTTCGTTGCATCAAAAAATTGTCCGTTTTTTCGCACAGATTTTTGATGTTTATCTGTTTTTTTCGCAGTCGCTTTCTAGTGACACTAGTAATATCTAGTGACATACACTAAATATATACCTATATTTTTTCTCTTTCGCCCGTTTCATTCATACACCAAAAACGTCAAAAAGACGATGTTTGTGACGGATAACGGTTATGAAGATCGCGATTATTTTTAATAGTGTGTGGTTAGAAAGATCGCGAATGTAAAAATTGTGGTTATTTCTAACAGCTGTGCGAGAAAAATCGCGGTGACGAATATCGTGAATCCATTTTTAATAGTGTGTGGTTAGAAAGATCGCGAATGTAAAAATTTTGGTTATTTCTAACAGCTGTGCGAAAAAAATCGCACTTATGAATGTCGTGAATCCAAAAACCTCGAATATCAAATTAAAGTTCAGAAGGTCTCTGAACGACGTGATATATGGGAGCAGCAACAGTTCAAAATCCGTTGGTATTTTTTCATTCTTAATTTATATTACTTTTTTGTCACATAAATTTTTATTTAATTTTAATTTTATTTCAAATAAAATAAATTCGGGAAAGTACTGAACAACGCTATACAGGAGCGCAGCAACAGTTCTAAAAACCCGTAAGTACTTTTATGTTGCGCCCGTATAGCAACCAATTCCATAAAACCATCATATTATAATCAGCGACAGGAAGTCGTGCACGTGCCGTTCAAAAACGCATCCCTCAGCAAGTCTCGTGGACTTTGCTCCAACTTCGAGGCCAAACCAAAAACGCTGACAATTAAACTCAGCACTCGACCGTCGCGATGCACCTGTACAATAACCCCAAGGCATCGAACGATCGACTGCCCACCAACATTAATTACCACCTCCAATTAATACCACCTCCACAATCATTCGAAAACCCCTAGTTCATAAAAAGGGAACGCAACGCCCAAATCAGGCACTCTGCGATCAGATACCGAAATGATCAAATCATTAATAACTCCGATTGGTCTTGAGGCAATTAAACTCAATTGTAACGAACTTATCCACAATAAACCTGAGACGTTAAAACTGAAAGTATTGGGTTGGAGTTTAACTCAACCTTGGCAATATCCCGAATAAACCAGTCCCAAGCAAACTCGCCCCCACGTGACGGTTTGCACGGGCACAACATTGGTGGCAGCGGTGGGATTGCCACAACTCAAGAACTCGACTACAACTCTGAGGTGAAAAGGAAGTTTCACACAACGCCAAAAGAAGGACGACATCAGCCAAGTATCCGGAAAAAGTCGACAAGGACAACGGGCGCCCAAAGCTGTTCAAATTCGACAACCGAAGAACGACAACCGTCAACCCAAGGAGCGGACCAATCAGCCAAGCAGATTCACCAAACTCGAGAGCTAGCGGATCAACCAACAGCAGCAGCATGCAGATCTACCAGACCATCTTACTGTAAGTGACGGAACAATTTCTTTGTAACCCGCCAAAACCAGTCGCGAAAATAGCAAACCAAACACCTACGCATGTCCAACGACGAGCTCGTAAATCGTCTAAGATTACCGGGCGTACGTATAATATCTCGATCCCTAGACTCGTTTTTCAATCGTAATCTCATTTTTACGCGTCCCCCAAAAGTAGAATATTCCCAGTCAGACAAAAATATCAAGCGCAGTCAAAGCACAGAGTCACTAGACAAATCTCTTGATTCAGAAGAATCTTTTCGAGACGCGGAAGAAACCGAAAGTTTCAATAGAACCGATTTGCCAGATCTCTCTTTGTCCATTATCCCACATCATAACGACGATATGCCGGACCAATCTGTACTTGAAATCGACCCACCCGCCGGTGGTGCTGGTGCCTCAAAGAACGATCCCGCTCACGAGCCCCCTCCCCCAAGGAGATTAAGAGGCATGCCTTTAAACGAGGCACGAGCTTTAATTCCCGTTTTCGACGGAGAAAACCCTAGACGCGCAAAAAGTTTACTCGACGCGTACGAAATAGCTCATAACTTAGTAGACGAATGTGACAAACCAATTGTTCAGGATTCCGCCTCTCCAAAAACTCGGAGCTAGCTGCCTTATCGGCCCGCTCCGGGGCAGCACCTCGCGGACGCTCTCGTTTCGCCTCGGTGCGCAGGATCTGTCGATCCTCGTGCCTATCGGCGTGCGAGAGCGCCCAAAATTCCTTCTATTCGTCGCTAGCCGTGCCCGGCAGCACATCGCTGCTGGGCACGTTATCACTATTCGTCTCTAGCCGCGCCCGGCAGCACATCGTTGCTGGGCACGTTATCTATTCATCGCGTGTGGCCGTGCTCGGTAGCACGCTGCTGCCGAGCATGGCAGCCATTTCGTGTAACGCCACCCGCATAATGTCCGCGTAACATTAATGCATCGCAAACGAGTGCCTTCTGCACTCATAAATCCCGCTCGATTGGCGCATTAGGCGCAATCGACCCGCGTTCGTCTACATCGCATTTTCCGTAATCTTAAGCTCACTGCGTGGCCGGGCCGAGCCACGTGTGTCACCAAAGTTCCACACAGGCCCCGCACCAACGTCGTGATTGAGCCGCGAGATCAATAAAATCAGTGCGCGAGATCCGACGATTGCTACACCGCAATCTTAACATTAAGTTCCGCTATCATTGTTAAAACCGCGTCCTTCACCCGCTAACCAGGGTGCATTTTGTACATAAAAACTCTGTAAATATCATTATTCGCAATAAACTCGACAAGCGGATCCCCGCGCTAACAATCGCGTCTTAAAACAACCTTTCTTTCTAACGTCGGCACGATCCCTAACATCCCGGCAATTTGTATGCACTCAATTCCTGAACATTTGCCATGCCGTGCCGGCATGGCAAATGCCCGGCAGGACCGGGATGTTAGGGATCGTCGGCACGATCCCTAACATCCCGGCAATTTGTATGCACTCAATTCCTGAACATTTGGTCCTTCGAGCCGGATTGTGCCAATTGTAAATTCGCGAGTGTTGGTGCGTGTGTGAAAAGTTCGCTAGCCGAGTGAAAATTTGTGCACCGCGAGACCGCGTGGCAACTTGGCCAGTCCAAGCGGCCAACAACTGTGCCGCGCTCGGTCACTTCAGACTCTTCGCTTGCGCCGCCGTGGCCAACCGTTGCACTCTGCGACAGTCATGGGCCACTTAACAAAATATTCTCGTTCGACCATGCCGGCACGTGTCTCGCGCCGCGATCGCGATCGATCGTGTTTCGCTCCTCATTCTCGAGGATTTTCCGCAGTGTTCGCGAGTCATTTCATTTTCGCGAATCATTTTATTCTCGATTTTCATTCTTTGCGAGTTTTCCAAAGTGCGACGCGTAACTTCGCGAGCGTCATCGCACATTTCGTCGCGTGTGTTCGTCCGCGCGACGCCCAGTGCCATCGAGCAATTCTCGCGCTCGATCCCGGCACTCAAGCCTAAGACCGCCATTTTGGGTGGTCTTCGCACTCTCGTCGCGCTGTCTCGCGTCGCGCCTGTCGTCGCGCGTGCGTGACCGCGTTGCTCGGTGCCTTCGAGCAATTTTCGCACTCGATATCGATTTTCGAGTCATCGCCCGCCATCTTGAGCAGTGTCGCGCTCTCCTCGCGTAGCACGACTCTGCCTCGTGTCTTTTCCGCGCGGTTGTGTCGTGTAATTCGCTTTTCGTGTGCGCGCCGCGTAACTTCTGCCCGCGTGCAAGATGTCGAACCCGCCGTATGGTCGCTCGACGCCCGAAGTCGTCGTCGACCTGGGTTCGCCACACGACGCACCGTTCCCGCGCCTTTTCTGGTGAGTTCGCGATTTCTTACAATCTTCGCGAGCTTCCAGTGAAGTGTTTTTCGTTTTCAATCTTCCCCGCGATTCATGGCGATCCGTGCAAATCGCGGGAGTGACTCTTGACCACGCGGTCTTCAACCGCGTTTCCCGTCTCGCGTGTGCGCGCATGCGCGTGCCAGTGCCCCCGTAGGCACGTCGCTCTCGAGCTCTGCTCCTCGAGACTCCGACCGCCATTTTCCGCTGCCTTTCCGCGTGACGCTTCTCGTCCAAAGGCAGTCTCGCGAAGAGAGTTCGCAATCTCTCTCAAGTTCGCGCAGATTTGCGAAACATTTTCGCGAAACCTTCAACGAAACACGCCGCGCGCAACAGTTAATTGACTTTCGTTCAATTTAAATCATAATTCGCGCCCGCCAATCGGTTTCATGCCACGCGAGTTCATGCGCACCCAGTTCGTACGTTACGAGTTCGCGCGCACTCTGTTAATACGTCGCGAGTTCGCGCTCACCCAGTTCGTGTGTTGCAAGTTCGCGCTCGTCAAGTTCAGCGCGTCGCGTGTGCGCGTTCATCGTGAGTCGAGAAATCGTCCGCCTTCTCCTCACGCTTCTGTGCGACGCTTCTCGTCCACAGAGAATCAAACGCTTTGCCAATTTCTCAAACTGGCAAATTCAACTCGAACTTACACGCTCATGTTTAAGTTCTTCGAGTTCACGTCGACCAGTCCCCGCGTGGACTCAGCACTCGTCGCGGCTCCCAAAATTTCGACTTGTCCTCGCGTGGACTTCGCGCTCGCCGCGTTTTCCAAAAATTTCGACTAGTCCCTGCGTGGACTTCGCGCTCGCCGCTGTTCCAGAAATTTCAATCGCAAATTTCTCGAGTTCGGTGCCGCGCCGCGCGTTCAACATCAGTGTAGTTCACCCAGCGTCCATCACGCTGAAATCAAAGTCGAGTCGAACGACGCCCAAGGTCGTCGTAGACAACGGTCCGTCCACAATCTAGACATCGGCCTTCCGCCATCTAGACAACGCTACGCGGGAGGCTCAGGAAAATTCGCTTGGCTTCGCCTCGGTGCGCAGGATCTGTCGATCCTCGTGCCTATCGGCGTGCGAGAGCGCCCAAAATTCCTTCTATTCGTCGCTAGCCGTGCCCGGCAGCACATCGCTGCTGGGCACGTTATCACTATTCGTCTCTAGCCGCGCCCGGCAGCACATCGTTGCTGGGCACGTTATCTATTCATCGCGTGTGGCCGTGCTCGGTAGCACGCTGCTGCCGAGCATGGCAGCCATTTCGTGTAACGCCACCCGCATAATGTCCGTGTAACATTAATGCATCGCAAACGAGTGCCTTCTGCACTCATAAATCCCGCTCGATTGGCGCATTAGGCGCAATCGACCCGCGTTCGTCTACATCGCATTTTCCGTAATCTTAAGCTCACTGCGTGGCCGGGCCGAGCCACGTGTGTCACCAAAGTTCCACACAGGCCCCGCACCCACGTCGTGATTGAGCCTCGAGATCGTTAGAATCAGTGCGCGAGATCCGACGATTGCTACACCGCAATCTCAACATTAAGTACCGCTAGCATTGTTAAAACCGCGTCCTTCACCCGCTAACCAGGGTGCATTTTGTACATAAAATCACTGTAAATCATGACTCTGTAAATAAAACTCGACAAGCGGATCCCCGCGCTAACAATCGCGTCTTAAAACAACCTTTCTTTCTAACGTCGGCACGATCCCTAACATCCCGGCAATTTGTATGCACTCAATTCCTGAACACCAATCCTTTTACAACTCGTACTTGCGACAAAACTGACAGACGACGCGAGGGAAGACGTCCGTTATAAAACAATAGACACATTCGAAAAATTCCGACAACACTTGACGGAACGATATGGGACAAAACGAACCGTAGAAGCTCTACAAGTAGAGATGCATACGTGCAGACAAAACCACAACGAAAGCATAGCCGATTTCGGAAAAAGATTGCAAATTCTTACAATGGAATTAGTAGAAGCAAGCATAGAATCCGAATCTTCTGTAGGAGACAAACTCGCGGTAGAACGCTACGTGAGAAAACTAGCGTTATCCAATTTCGAACGAGGACTCAAAAAGGAGTATCAAATTCTCGTTAAAGCTAAAGGGTACCCAGATTTAACCGCGGCAATAAAAGGGGCCTAGAATGAAGAAACGGTCTTAAAAGGCTACGAATCAGTATCGAAACAGACGCACCCCGAGAGGCGTCAAGAATTTTGCCAAAGATGCAAAAAACCCGGGCATTCGGCCAAAGACTGCCGAAGCTCGCAACCGTCGAACGGACGAAACAATTTACCCGTTCCCACAGGTAACATAGGAGTAATAACCTGCACCTATTGCAAAAAACCGGGACACCACTGGAAAGATTGTCGCAATAGGCTTAGGCAACGAAACCAGAGCCAAAACGGTTCTGGACAAAGCCAAAACAATTCTCAGCAAGGGAATTCCGGAAGAAATCGTGGAAATTTCCACGGACGAGCCGGAAACAACTACAACAACCGTAACAGCAACAACCGCTACAACAACAACCGTAACAACAGCCGAAACAACAGCGGAAACAACAACGGTAACAACAACGGTTCCCGCAACGCGACAGGTGAAACGTCGAACGACCAGAAACCGACAGTTCACGGTCAGCTCCATCGAGGCCGGCCAAGAATTCACCGTCAGCACCATTGCCGAGCAACGAGCTACAGGTCAGCTCAAAATTAATGGGTCGAATGTAACCCACGCAGGTATCCAAATTCTAGCCATAAATCCCGAGGATTCGGCGAGCGATTTCTACATCGCATCACTCCAGGCTAGGGAGAAGGTTCTCACCCTCAAAGGCGATACAGGGGCACAGTGCTGTTTAATAAAAAAAAGTGCCATCCACCCGGACACCAAGGCGTACAACGAGACGATTGAGCTGAAAGGGGTCGGGGGAAACAAATTCTACGCCATATGCAAAGTAGACCTGGTGTTGGAAACACCAGCATTGAACATCCGCCATGGATTTTACGTCATCGACGACTCGATCGGAATCGGCACCGACGGAATCCTAGGCATGGATTTTATCAGGAGACACAACGTGGACATTTTAGGTGGCCGTTCAATCAAGATGTACGGACACACCGAACCACTAATCTACGGAGACGGGAAACTGAAATTACCACCCCGTTCTGAAAGCGTGCACTACGCAAAAAACAAGCAATCGAGAGTAGGTTGCGTAACTGCCACAAAAATAGCTCCAGGCATCACTATGGGCGGAAATACCGTCACAACAGGACTCGCATGCCCTATAGTACTGAGGAACTCCTTGGAAGAAGAGGTCGAAATAAACCGGTCCACCGTGGAAATCGAAGAATTCCCAAACGAGTCCAAACCGGAAACCAAACCGGAAGAAAAAACTCCTGAAATCAACGCTTTAAGCAGGCAGGAAAGACAGGAAAAACTCTGGAAAGAATTGGGAAATCAAGCACATCTCAATCCGGAGGAAGAAAAATTCCTAAGGGAATTTAGCGACGAATATTCCGACGTATTTCATCTCGAGGGAGAAATACTAGGAACAACAGACCTTGTGAAACACCGTATACACACACGGAAGGGCACCGTGCCGGTAAATATACGGCCATATCGGTTGCCAGAAACTCACAAAGCAGAAGTGATGAGACAAGCAAAAGAAATGCTCAAAGACGGAATCATACGTCCGAGCAAAAGTCCATGGAATGCGCCGTTACTGGTCGTTCCAAAAAAGGCCGACGCCGAAGGCAACATTCGCAAACGGGTCGTAGTGGATTTTCGGAAATTAAACGAGGTCACCGAGGGAGATTCATACCCCCTCCCCAACATTTCCGAAATTTTAGATCAATTGGGTCGGGCAAAATACTTCACCACGCTCGACCTCGCCTCTGGTTTTCACCAAGTCCAAATGGCCGAGGAGGATAAACAAAAAACAGCCTTCTCGACACCCATGGGACACTACGAATACAACCGCATGCCTTTCGGGCTCAAAAATGCCCGACCGACGTTCCAACGACTGATGGACGCGGTCCTGGCCGGACTACAAGGATTAAAATGCTACGTTCACCTCGACGACATCGTTATCCACGGATCATCCTTCGAAGAACACAACGATCGACTACGAGAAGTATTCGACCGGCTACGAGAAGCCAACCTAAAAGTTCAGCCGAAAAAATGCCATTTCCTGCGAAAAGAAACACAATATTTGGGTCACGTCATCACCGAAGTGGGAGTGAAACCCGATCCTGAAAAAATAAAGGCTGTAAAATCATTTCCAGTCCCCAAAAACGTACAGGAAGTACAATCCTTTTTGGGCCTTGCAGGCTACTATCGAAAATTCATTCAAGATTTCTCAAAATTAGCCAAACCATTCACAGAACTCATAAAAAAGGAGAAAAAATTCGAGTGGACAGAGAGCGCACAACAAGCATTCGAACGACTCCAAGAAACGCTGAGCACAGCACCGATTCTCCAATATCCAGACTTCACCAAGCCGTTCGTTATTACCACGGACGCCTCGGATAAAGCAATCGGAGCAATTTTGTCGCAAGGGAAAATAGGAGGAGATTAACCTATTTGCTATGCCAGCCGAACCCTAAATAAAGCGGAAAGGAATTATTCCACCACAGAAAGGGAAATGTTAGCCATCGTTTGGGCAGTCATACAATTTCGCCCATATATTTACGGTACGAAATTTATCATCGTCACCGATCACAAACCCCTCACCTGGCTTTTTAACGTAAAAGACCCAGATTCAAGGCTAATGCGATGGAGAATCAAGCTGGAGGAATATACGTACGAAATCCAGTATGAAGCTGGAAAAAAGAATACAAATGCGGATGCACTCAGCAGAATCTATCAAATAATGCTGACTCACGCCGAGCAACGCGACTCGACCGAGAAGCGAGGACGGGGAAGGCCGCGCAAGGTCGCGGAACGGCGGCCATCATGCGCAACAGGCTCCGCCCCCCAATACGTCACGAAGACGAAAGAACAGAGCGATCGCAAAGAAGGACAGAGCGAAAACAAACAGAAGAAACAGCTGTCAGCAGAAAATGCATCTCCGGAGGCAGACGAAGGAGGGAGCGAGAGCGAAGACGAGTCATCTGACTCCAGCCACGAACGAGCGTGCCCGAGCGAGATGGAAAGAAAAATAATATTAAAAGAATACCACGACACTCCACTCGGCGGACACCCAGGCATAAAAAGAATAACAGAAAGAATAAGAGAGAAATACACGTGGCCTGGAATGGTAAAAGAGATCCAAGACTACGTATCTGCATGCGATACGTGTCAGCGGAATAAATTAACGCGAACAAAAGATGCACCCATGGTAATTACCGACACCCCTGATCAAGCGTTTGAAAAATGTGCGGTAGATATTGTAGGACCTTTACCCGAAACAGAGAGAGGAAATAAATACATCCTCACTTTCCAAGACGCGCTCACAAAATACAGCGCCGCCGTACCTTTAAAAAATCAGGAGGCAAAGGAAGTCGCGAAGGGTCTAATTACCGAAATCATTTGTAAATTTGGGACCCCGCGAACAATTTTATCGGATCAAGGGACAAATTTTCTCAGCGACCTGTTCAAAGAAATGTGCAAGCTCCTGCAAATCAAAAAAATACAAACGACGGCTTATCACCCGCAATCAAACGGAGCCCTCGAAAGATCTCATCGCACTTTGGCGGAATATTTAAAACATTTCATCCAAGAAGATCAAGCGGATTGGGATAAGTGGCTACCGTACTAGGGTGCTTTTTTTTTTGGCGACATTTTTTTTTTTTCACTCCCATCTCGCATTTTTATAGGGAATACCTTAAAGAAAATTCCCTGAAAATTTGAGCCCTTAATATTAATTTTAAGTACTCGCCCAAGGCGTCCAATGATTTCCCCTTTAAAATACACGTAAAGTTCGATTTTTCTTCTTAAAAGTTCTACAGATCAGAGGCATTTAAAGGTACGATCTTGGTCGACGAACCGATTTATTCATAATTGAATGCTCTACAAAAGTGTTCATTGTGACGTAATTGTAACTCGAACTGGCGAGGTCGTACGGGTCGCTAAACCCAATTTCTTCATGAAATTCTCGTTTTTTTATCTCTATCTCGTAAAAGACAAGAGCTACAGGAAAAATAGGAATGACAAACTTAAAGGAAATTCAATTTCCTACAAAAAAGTATTCAAGCACTAAATCGCTAACATTGATATTTCTTGAGATATTGGGCTTTTAAGTTGAGGTAGTATGGAATTTTCGTGGATTATTGAGCTAAATTGTATAAGTTGTTAATTTATGATTCTTTATTGTCATTCAAATCATCAAATATTTATTTGTTAAGTTTCAAATGATTGAAAAGCTGAATAACTGAACGTTTTGAAACTGGAATTCGAGAAAAAAACACATTTTCAAAGTGCCCAAAATTGTTTTTTTTACTTTTCACGAATTTTTCGATTGATTTTCCCCTGATTATTCTAATTTACTTACCAGTAATTGAATACCTATACATTTCTAGTTACAAATATGTTGTAAATTTACAAAAATTTTGTAAAATTTGTAAATTTCTAGTTGAAAATTTTGTAAATTTACAACATATTTTCAACTAGAAATTCATAGGTATTCAATTACTAGTAAGTAAATTAGAAGAATCGGGAGAACATCAATTGAAAAATTCGTGAAAAGTGAAAAAAATAATTTTAATCACTTTGAAAATGTGTTTTTTTCTCGAATTTCAGTTTCAAAACGTTTAATTATTCAACTTCCCAATCATTTGCAACTTAACGAATAAATATTTGATGATTTAAATGACAATAAAGAATAATAAATTAACAACTTATACAGTTTAGCTCAATAATCCATGAAAATTCCATACTACCTCAACTTAAAAGCCGAATATCTCAAGAAACATCGATGTTAGCGATTTGGTGCTTCAATACTTTTTTGTAGAAAATTGAATTTCCTCCAAGTTTGTCATTCTTATTTTTTCTGTAGCTCTTGTCATTTACGAGATAGAGGTAAAAAAACGAGAATTTCATGAAAAAATTGGGTTTAGTGACCCGTACGACCTCGCCAGTTCGAGTTACAATCACGTCACAATGGACACTTTTGTAGAGCATTCAATTATGAATAAATCGGTTCGTCGACCAAGATCGTACCTTTAAATGCCTCTGATCTGTAGAACTTTTAAGAAGAAAAATCGAACTTTACGTGTATTTTAAAGGGGAAATCATTGGACGCCTTGGGCGAGTACTTAAAATTAATATTAAGGGCTCAAATTTTTAGGGAATTTTCTTTAAGGTATTCCCCACAAAAATGCGAGATGGGAGTGAAAAAAAAAAATGTCACCAAAAAAAAAAGCACCATACTACCGTACGCTATGTTTACGTACAACACCACCCCCCACACCGCGACCAAATACTCCCCCTACGAACTCGTTTTCGGCAAACGAGCGGATTTACCGACAGCCCTAAAGCAGCCCCCGCGTACAACATATACGTACGACGATTACGTCGCTGAATTAAGGGAACGGCTGCGAGCGACTTGGCAAGTCGCAAGGGAACAGCTAATTACAGTTAAAGAAAAATCAAAAGAGTGCAGGGACAAAGCCGCCGGTAACCCAGAGTACCGTGTTGGCGACAAAGTCCTCCTACACGATCCCACGGTGCGAACGAGGCAGATCAGCCAAGCTGACCCCCAAATGGACGGGGCCCTATACGGTAAAAAGTAAAGAATCGGACGTAAACTACGTTATCAACCGCGGACGACGTACAATGCGAGTACACGTAGGCCGCATTAAATTATACGTCGCCCATTGACCGACAACATGGCCGCCGACACCCGACCCATACCGCACACGCGAGTATCCGCGTGAAATAAAAAATTCAAAAAAATAAAAAACGCTGACGCTCGCAAACGGACTCGCGACGTCCGCACATATAAAACCCGCAAAGAAATAGAAAATAAAAGGAAAATAAAATTAAAAATAACAAAAAAAAACGAACGAAATAAGATAAACGAGATAAAAATAAAATGAACAATGAATAGAATGAATCGAAAGAAAAAACCAAAATAAAAATATCCAACAAAATAATAATGATAAAATAAATTGAAATGAAATAATAATGATAAAATAAAATTTAAAAAAATGAAATAATGATGATAAAATACAAATTTTTAAATGAAGTATGAAATAAGTGAAAAATAATTAAGCCAACTTACTAACGAGAGAATAAAGAAATAAAACGAAAGAAAATTCAAAATAAAATTGATAACAAAGAAAATAAAGCAAATATTAAACTAAAATACAAAAAAAGAGAATACCAAAAAAAAAATAATAATAATAAATTGAAATAAAAATAAATAGACAAAATAAATAATATAGAAAATAATGAAAAATTGAAACCAATGCAACCGAAATAAATTATAATTAAGAAGGGCAGGAAAAGGAACGGGATCGAAGAAATAAATTTATGAAACGAAGAATTAAATTTTCGAAATGTATTGTTACAATCAAAAAAGCCTTATCAAATAAAAATCATCAATCAAATACAAATTATTAACGTCGCACGTTTACGTCGCAAAAAAAAAAAAGAAAAGAAAAAAATATCAAAAAATTGCACGACGGCGATACACTCGGAGGAAACGATCGGGACCAAACAGCTCCCACATTTCCTCATCACATGAGCCCACCACTGGGCCCGGAAACGCCGACATCCCAAACAACCGGCGCAGACCCAGAACATCCCCAGGTACGTCCTCGGGATTCCATTCGTCCACCTCGACGGACCACGGGTCTTCTCGCCACAGCCGCGCCCAGGCCATGGCGCACTCCCGACGCCGGTTCCTCACTACTTTCGCTGCCGCGATGAACGGCGCCATCCATAATTGGCCAATTGGCCCACGGTACGCCGTCTTACGTACCTTCTGAAAAAATAAACAGAACAAAACGAATTATTATAGAGGAATAGAAAATAATCACGTAAAGCAATCAACAAGAATTTATAAAATTTTTACACAAATACGAATAAATAGGATAAAATAATATGAAACACGACACTCACCATTAAATAAAATTTGTGGCCCGTCCAACAGTGCGCGATTGCGCCATACGACGCCGAACGGTTTCTTTTTCCCAAGAAAGAAGACATAGTTTTCTGAAAAAAAAAAAAAAATTATATATATTTAAAAAATGGGAAAATACATAAACGAAAAAATAATCAACAAATAACAAAAAGGAGAGCACACATGGACGCTACATATAAAAAGGAAGAAAAATAATATAATACAAAAAAAAAAATGAAAAAAGGCAGCGAAATACAAAATGATAAGAACTTTCCCACGAAATATTCAAGAGAGCTAATAGAGCACACCATTACAGGTATGCGATCTCGCTGTCCTTGACAACAGTGTTACGTGCGGAGCGGTGCGCACGTGTTTGTTAACCTGCTTGCGTGAAGCGCAAACAGTTTATTATTTATTTTTATGTGGGTTGGTCCTGATCTCGTCCTCTACAGGACGATTCTTGGAATTGGGAATTGTCAGGGTTAATAATTATATTGCAATTAACCGGAATTTACAAACGTACAGACCGATTTATTTAGAAGATAGCTGTAGCGTGAAGACGAGAGAAGCTGCGAAGGCTCTCGTGTTCGCGCTACAGGGATATACAAAAGTACTTACAGTCGTCGGTTGAGTTCGGCAACGCGTTGCCGACGGATCGCAATGTTTCCTTAACTTTACGGATAGCGCAACGTTCTCTCACACACTCTCCCACACACTCTCTCATACAACACACTGTTCACAATAATTAGTATCACTATCTCTTATAATTACACGACGCGATAGAGTTCGTGGCAAAAACGTAAAACACTTATTCTAGCGAGGGCAGATTTATCACCGCGGCGCGACCTCTTGCAACGCGCCTTTCGATCACTACGTCCTACTGGAGCGCGTTTATGTGATCGCGGATTCGTTGAAGATTTTCAGGACGCTATGTCGGGAACTGCCCAAGGAGTTACTCTCCGAGAAGCTTTCGCTGTCCAAGCTCGTGAGAGACTAATTATTCTGATTCCCCGCTGGAAGAGTTCGCAAACGTCCAGCAGGAAATCAGAGCCTTTTCGTCCGCGAGAAAATCCAACTGGAGGCGTTCTCACGCCCGGTCAGCATTTTCGGCAGAACGCTCGGTGCATCTCCTTGGCGTTCCCGCTGAGTCGTCGCGGCTGCATGTCGGTTAGGAAAACTACACCGGATGCAGTCGCGACGACACATCAGCAAAAGTCAATTATTGTTCAACGACAATTAATACGTCTTGGGACGTAACAACAGCAATGGACCAATTCCACCTGGAAAAATTACGAACCACCCCTGGAATTTATTACGAAGAAATAGGAACCCTACATACCATCAAAGAAGTTTGGAAATTGGCAATCCAATTGAACCTATCACCGATCCAACTACGAGAGTCTACGTTGGAAATAACCATGGAAAAATTAAAACAAATATGCAACAACACGCAACAGGACACCCTATGTTCGACACTATCCACCACAATGGACCCAATGATCGAATCAATAAAAAATGAACTACAAACTATCCACGACCTCGTCGGAAAAAATAAACCAATACAAAAAAGAGGCCTAATAAACGGATTAGGATCAATAATAAAATCGATAACGGGAAATTTGGACGCAGACGACGCCCAAAAAATCGAAGAAAAAATACAACAAATAAATAACAGACAAATAACAGACGAAAACATATTGAAAGAGAATTTACAAATTTTAAAATCATCGACAAATCTTTTTCAACACAATTTAGCACAAGTTAATGCAGAAATAAACGCCCTAGACAAAGCAACAAAAAATATAGAAAAAGCTTTTAACGAACAGACAGACCTAGTATGACAAAGAGAAAACCTAGACGAAAACATAGACGCAATAGGTTTCGTAATTACACCATTATTAAACGACGTACGACGTATTTCAAATTTTCTAGTAGGAATCCAAAAAGGAATAGTAGATCCCACTATAATTTCACCTAGACAACTAGTAGATTATTTAATAAAAGCACGCGGAAGTATCCCGCCTGGATTAAGCTTCCCAGTTGAAATAACACCGGAAAAAATTCAAGATATATTGAAAACATGCGATTTAGGATCTTACAGCATCGAATCACGAGTAGTGATCATAATAAAACTACCATTAATAGAAAACACCGTATTTACAATAAACAAAGTCTATCCGTTACCAGTTAGAACAAAATCAAACACGTTTCAATTCCTAGAAACGAAAGAAAAAATAATTACGGTAGACACAGACAACAGAAACTATCTCTCATTGTCACAAGAAAACCTAAAAGAATGCAAAAAATTGGAAAAACAATATTATTGCCAACCAAAACAGGCAACGCAAGTAATAGGAAAATCAATCCCTTGCGAAGTATCCGTATTCCTAGGCAGTAAACCAGAAAAAAGTAACTGTACGCCACGAATAGTAAAACTAGAGGAAATCATGTTAATAACACTAGAACAACCCGGAAAATGGCTCTACGTAGCCCCGAACCCAGAATCCCTCATAATAAAATGTAAAAACGAAAAAACTGCGTACACAACGATCATCGACACTGGAAGACTGGTTTTGGACGGGAAATGTTCCGTCACTGCCGCCGATTTTAAATTAACAACTATTGTAGAAAATACACAAAAAGAAACCGTAACTTTTATATCACCACACAATCTAACATTCGAGATCGGAGAAACAATTGTCAACCACTTAAAATTGAATCTAAATACTCCGAACAAAACCATTACAAATTCGCTCGAAGTCAACAAACTTGGCGAAAGAATCGAAAACTTACAAAATAAATTAAACGAAGAACCCGACATTTGGTCAGACCCATATCTCCACATTTTGGGAAATTACTCCCTTCACGGTATAACAATAACAGTATTAATAATTTCTGCAATAATTATTATCATTCGAAAATTCTGTAAAGCGCGATGCGCTCGGACAATCTCCGACATCGAGCGCCCGACGACAATTTCGTCAACGCGAGCAAAAAATGAAATCCAAGCTAAGGATCTAAAAGTAATATATACACCAACACAACGACGAATTAATACAGATTCTCTGTAAAACACAAAAAAAAACACAAACCTATAACAATTACACAAAAAACATGTAAACGCAAATTGTAAGCCAAAAGACCAATTTTTACGGAATTTAGTTGCTACACATAAAGAGTCGAAACCGAGTTTCGTGTTCCCAAGGGGGGAGGATTGTTGCGCCCGCATAGCAACCAATTCCATAAAACCATCATATTATAATCAGCGACAGGAAGTCGTGCACGTGCCGTTCAAAAACGCATCCCTCAGCAAGTCTCGTGGACTTTGCTCCAACTTCGAGGCCAAACCAAAAACGCTGACAATTAAACTCAGCACTCGACCGTCGCGATGCACCTGTACAATAACCCCAAGGCATCGAACGATCGACTGCCCACCACCATTAATTACCACCTCCAATTAATACCACCTCCACAATCATTCGAAAACCCCTAGTTCATAAAAAGGGAACGCAACGCCCAAATCAGGCACTCTGCGATCAGATACCGAAATTATCAAATCATTAATAACTCCGATTGGTCTTGAGGCAATTAAACTCAATTGTAACGAACTTATCCACAATAAACCTTAGACGTTAAAACTGAAAGTATTGGGTTGGAGTTTAACTCAACCTTGGCAATATCCCGAATAAACCAGTCCCAAGCGAACTCGCCCCCACGTGACGGTTTGCACGGGCACAACATTTATCTAGATTCGCTCTGATATCTCTTCCAATTCCAAATGTTGGAATGCAGGGAAAACTAATTTTTTTTTATATTGGAGCACAAAATTTGCTTACAGTATATTCGTTAACTATAATGGCCCAGTCTTCTCTAGCATCCGAAAACTTAATTTAGTAGAAAAATTTGAAAGAGTGCATTACTCATCCAAATGATGATAATAAATTACTGTGCACTGAATTGGTGTGGTTTTTTAATTAGAATATGTTTGAATTCGTCTATCCCCTCCACATAATTCTTACGTAAAAATTTAATCGTACGTCATTTAATGAGTGTGGCTTCCGGGAAAATTGCCAGTTGAAAATGACAAAAAGTAGACAAATCCTAGCCAAACACAGCATAAATGCTGTAAAAAAACTGAGACAAGTACATTTACTCCCGCCAAATAGTTTCGGTTGAAAATAGCCCCGTGCAAAAAATTAAAACCAATTAAACCTTTCCAAAAAACGGTTCTCTTCTCAAAAAAAGTTGAATTGTGACTTGACAAAAAGTTACCAAATAATCC
This sequence comes from Diadegma fenestrale, assembly GCA_037043255.1. NCBI lineage: Eukaryota > Metazoa > Arthropoda > Insecta > Hymenoptera > Ichneumonidae > Diadegma > Diadegma fenestrale. The sequence goes on along the minus strand of JAYDYC010000052.1, from coordinate 12,699 downwards.
GAGATTCACTGAAACGTACACGATCAAGTACGCAGAGCTTTTTAATATTTCACTAGAAAAAGTTGACCACTCCAATCTTCGCAAAATTCGGGACTTCGCCAAATGTTAGTCACAGAGTAAGGGAACATGGGGCAAAACCGACACATGGGGCAAAACCGACATGGTGTCCGTCATGGTTTTGCCCCGTGATCGTAAAATCCGGGGCAAAACCGACACGGTTCGGAGCGAATAGTTTTCGAAATCCATTCATTTTTTTAGAGGCTCAAAATTATATTTTCACCCTAACAAGACTCAATCGGAGAACTTTGAGTCAAAATAAACGTGTGGGGCAAAGTATAATATGAAAATTGGAAATTACATTTATTTTTTTTCTGGGTCCAAATTATCTTTTAGAATTTACAGGGAGCTTGGGTTCGTCAATTCTGGGCCGGGGAAGACATTATCTTTTCTTCAAACCACAAGATGGGCAGAATTTGGATGGGAAAATGCGAATTTAGAGGATATGGTTTCTTGAATGGTTGTTGATGGATTTTTGGGTTTGATCGGCCCGAGGAGGCCCTATCGCTTATTTCACATGGCAGAGCTCGCATTCCGTTCGGAAGCAGTCGCTTCCAACGTCTATATCGCGAAAAAATGTAATTTTCGGATTTTTTGTGCCTCTCAGACGCTGAGTTCGTTTTGCCCCACAATTTTTTTTCACGAGATCGGGAATACAGGGGACGGGAATTTGTTTCACTACCTACAGATAGTTCAAACACCATTTATATGCTGCCGCAAGGAACTCAAAGTTCACTTATTGCATGCCATACAAAATAAATGAAAAAATTGGCGACTTGAACCCATTTTTTCCTCTCGTACATCCAATTAATGGGCCCGAGGAGGTCCTATCGCTTATTTCACATGGCAGAGGTCGCATTCCGTTCGAAAGCAGTCGCTTCCAACGTCTATATCGCGAAAAAATAAAGTTTTCGGATTTTTTGTGCCTCTCAGATGCTGAGTTGGTTTTGCCCCACAAATTTTTTTTCACGAAATCTGGGATACAGGAAACGGAAATTTGTTTCACTACCTACAGATAGTTCAAACACCATTTATATGCTGCCGCAGTGAACTCAAAGTTCTTTTTTTGCATGTCATCAAAAAATGGGTTTAGAAGCAATCTGCGACATGACTCTATTTTTTCCTCCGGAACATTCAATAAATGGGCCCAAGGGGGTCCTATTTTCTTCCTCGCATAACAGAGCTCGCATTCCATCCGTAAGCAGTCGCTTGCAACGGTTGTATTGCGGAAAATGTCGAATTATAATTTTTTTCGGCTCGCATAGGCTGTGTCCGTTTTGCCCCGAATTTTTTTTTTTTTTGGAAATTCGAAAAATTAGCAACGGAAATTAGTTTTGGGGCTCAAATGACGTAGGAAGACCGTGCGTTTATTAAAAAAATTGTCTTAGTTCCTTAAGTGTCGGTTTTGCCCCATGTTCCCCTACTTGTCCGGCTGACAAATTTTCAGGCGACATGTGGCTGCAAAAACCCCTTAATTTTTACAGTAAGTTCACGTACACATGACTTCTGTAGCTTATCAGCCGGATTGGATAATTTTTGCACATTTCTGATGTTTCTATGGGTCTATAAGTCCCTTCCGAGCCTCAAAGATTTTTTCCGTGATTTCCTCAATTGCTAATCCAACATTTCAAGGTTCCAATTCCATTTTTCACTCGTAAAACAGCTTTAGCTAAAATTGTCTGGCCGGACAAGTACTCTGTGACTAACATTTGGCGAAGACCCGAATTTTGCGAAGATTGGAGTGGTCAACTTTTTCTAGTGAAATATTAAAAAGCTCTGCGTACTTGATCGTGTACGTTTCAGTGAATCTCGGATTATTTGGTAACTTTTCGTCAAGTCACAATTCAACTTTTTTTGAGAAGAGAACCGTTTTTTAGAAAGGTTTAATTGGTTTTAATTTTTTGCACGGGGTAGCATTTACGACACACGAAGCGACTGGATCGCCAGCGCGAGAGCGACAGAGATAGCGCGCAAACAAACGCGCGGTCGAGGCCGCGCGCGAAACAAAGTGAACTCTCCGAGCGACGACGCGAAGGCACAACGAAATCACAGAATTTTATGCGTCGCTCGCGAGAGTTTTCGTCAAATATAATACAATAGAATAATCAAGCAAAACCCGATCCGTTCCATAGCGCATAAGGCAAAATGACAACGAAAGAAATAGGCAAATCGAAATAAAACGGAGACAATGCAAAAACAAATCGAGCGAGACCAAAATCATTGACGCTGTCCGCTGGGTTATTCGACCACACAAAATGGGAACCGGTCGAGGAGCGATGGCCAATATGCCCGCAAAGGCTCCCTCGTCCAGATTCCCCGCAAACAAAAATTGATCCACGCTCCGGAACAACCGCCAATCTTTTCGTTGTTCCGGAGACCTTAATAAAACTACGAAAAATAAGGTCGAACAATTCCAGCGGACAGAAGAGGATAAAAGGAACGGACTCACCGAGAGACGTGCAGGCGGCAGGCGATCGAAATTCTCCACATCGCAGGAGATATCGGCAATGAAAATTCGGCAAAAGCCAGGCAACTAAGGTAGGCAATAAGCAACAAAGTGCAGGTAGTAAGCAACAAAGTGCAGGTAATAGGCAACAAAGTGCAGGTAATAAGCAACAGAGTGCAGGTAATTAGGCAGCTAAAGAGGTAATACACTTGGTACTTGGCACTTGTCTCCTCAGGAAGGCGCTCGACGTAGACTGATTTGCGATCGCTCGCAAATCGATCGCCTTCCCGAAAATCCTCGCGCTCTCCCCGACACGCCAAGTCCCTTACGAGGCAGCGCTAGCTCGCCCTATAGGCGAGACTAGCCGAGATGGCGCCACGCGGTGTTTCGCGGTAAATTCGAATTGAGCGCACCGCAGATTGATCAGATCTGAGGCACGCTGCAATTCGAGAAATCCTCCAGCTACTCCACCTCCACTCTCTCGCTCGGCAATCGCACCCGGCACCTACTCAGCCGTGTCTCGGGCACCTACCTCTTGGGGATCCAGGCGATGAACTGACGGGGTGAAGGGGAGGCCTCCCTCGCCACCCGCGGATCAGGTGGGCGGCGGTGGGCCCACACGCCACCAGGCAAACAGCACCTTCACCCCTGGCTAGCCCCAGATCCCACCTAAATTGATGCGCCGGTTTGAAGCGGACGGCGGTACCCGAGAATGAGGCCGTGGACGGTGCAGCTACTCGGCTGCTACGGCGAGGAGGTCACGGGGGGCGTTCAAGATGGCCACAGATCCAGCGTGAACCTCCGACCGTCCACGAGCGAGACACGATGATCTTGGCTCCAATGCCATGTGGGAGCGAAGCTTTGCGGGGAGAATCAAGGGGAGAACCGAGGTAAAAGGCAATGCTACCTCGCGGAAAACGAGAGCGGGGGGAGGAAAGGCAAAGACGCGGAATATTGAAGGTAGTAAATTAAGGGAATTTCCCGATTAGCCGCTACACGTCACTCGTTAGGTAATTTAATAAGATAATATGATATTCGCTCTCCGCTTCGCGACTTAAAGTAACGGGTGTTCGCTTCGCGCAAATGATTAAATCTAATACGACAAAATAAAACAAAATGAAACAAAAGCTTAATAATTACGGACGATGAGTCTCCGCCAGCGCACTCCCCGAGAAATCGACGAGCGACGGCCAAAAACAGGACCGTGAACCCGGTCCGCTGGTCGACACCCATTCGTGCGAGTGGCGGGACAAAATGTCACGTCACAATATATTTCTTCATGGTTTTTGATGTCTAGGTATATTTCTCCATGGTTTTCCATGTGTAGTTCGACGGCTCTATGGTTTTCCGTGTTTAGCTCCACGGCTGCATGTTTTTTGATGTCTAGGTACATTTCTTCATGGTTGTTGATGTCTAGGTATATTTCCCAATGGTTTTCGATGTCTAGGTCCACGGCCTCATGGTTTTCGGTGTCTAGGTCCACGGCTCCATGGTTTTTGGTGTCCAGGTATATTTCTTCATGGATTTCGATGTCTAGGTCGACGGCTCCATGGTTTTCGGTGCCTAGGTCCACGGCTCCATGGTTTTCGATGTCCAGGTATATTTCTTCATGGTTTTTAATGTCTAGGTATATTTCTCCATGGTTTTCGATGTCAAGGTCTACGACTCCATGGTTTTCGGTGTCTAGGTCCACAGCTCCATGGTTTTTGATGCCTAGGTCCACGGCTCCATGATTTTTGATGTCTAGGTATAGTTCTCCATGGTTTTCGATGTGTAGTTTGACGGCTCCATGGTTTTCGATTCCTAGGTATATTTCTTCATGGTTTTCGATGTCTAGGTCAACGGCTCCATGGTTTCCGGTGTCTAGGTCCACGGCTTCATGGTTTTTGATGCCTAGGTATATTTCTCCATGGTTTTCGATGTCTAGGTCCACGGCTCCATGGTTTTCGATGTCTAGATCCACGGCTCCATGGTTTTTGGTGTCTAGGTCCACGGCTCCATGGTTTTTTATGCCTAGGTCCACGGCTCCATGATTTTTAATGTCTAGGTATATTTCTCCATGGTTTTCGATCGCTAGGCCTATGGCTCTATAGTTTTCGATGCCCAGGTATATTTCTTCATGGTTTTCGATGTCTAGGTATATTTCTTCATGGTTTTCGATGTCTAAGGTCGACGGCTCCACGGTCTTTGATGTCTAGGTATATTTCTTCATGGTTTTCGATGCCCAGATATATTTCTTCATGGTTTTCGATGTCCAGGTACACGGCTCCATGGTTTTTGTTGTCTAGGTATATTTCTCCATGGTTTTCGATGTCTAGGTCGACGGCTCCACGGTCTTTGATGTCTAGGTATATTTCCCCATGGTTTTGGATGTCTAGGTCGGCGGCTCCATGGTTTTCGGTGTCTAGGTCGACGGCTCAAATGGTTTGCAATGTGTTCTTTCAGGGCTCGACCAGGGTTCCCAACGGAAGTTCTTGAAATGATTGATTCAGAGTTTTATCGAGAGATTTTCAAGCGATCAACCGAGAGTCAAGACTCTCGGTTGATCGGCTTTAAAAAAGAGCCCTGTCTCGACTGGGATCTTTTTTAAAGCGTTGAAAATAGGATCTCAATTGAAGTTTTTATGGGATTAATCAAGAATCTCGCCGGGCCCTTTATGGACGAGATTTTCAAGGGGTCGCGACGGAATTTTTTCGAGTGATTGCTTAATGGCGTCACTTAGGTTTCTTGAAAGGATTGACCACGAGTCCCTCCGAGGTTTCCTTAAGGGATTGAACAAGAGTCTGTACGAGAGTTTTTCAAGCGATTGATCATGTCTTTCGTCGAGATATTGGAAGAGTTCTACCAGGGCTGTCGACGTAAGTTTTTGAAGAGATCTATCCACTCTCCAGAACAACCAACCACAACGAATAATCCCTTGATTATAAAAAAAAATGTTGCTGAACATCCTGTTTTCCAAAAAAAAAGTGAAATCCGTGGGAAAATACTTTATAAAAGTAAAAAAAAGAACGCCAAGTATTAAAAAAGTGCAACCGCAGTTGGAAAATTATGACTCACATATCTATATATTACTTTGTATAAAAATTTCTCCATCATCAAAGTTTTGATAAATATTGCCCTTTCCAAAAAGAAGGGAAATCCGTGCAAAAATACTCCAGAAAAGTAAAAAAGGAACGCCAACTATTAAAAAATCGCAACTTCAGTTGAAAAATAACGACCCAATTTTTTCTTGATATTACTTTGCAATGTAACACTTTTGATTTACTAAAGGGGGTAGCGGGTTAAGGGGGGTCTGGCGGCCCCCACCAAATCTGGTAAAATCGTTCCGAAAATCTTGAAGAGGGTCGAAAAACAAGCAGTATAAGCTTTTTACCGGCATTACAACCCCAAACGAAAACACAGTAATGGCGAAAAATATGATTTTTTGTGATTTTTATTTTTTTCCACCAGTTTAATTTATTCTTAAATGGTTTAAACGCAATTAAAAATTTGTTTTGAATGTGTGGAAGTCTCCTGAATTTTTTCAGATTTTTTGGTCAAGTGAAAACATGTAAATTTTAGGTTTAAATGCGAAAAAATCGTGAAAAACGCGTCATATCCAAGATTCAACCCTCTAATTTTTAGGGTTATTTTCATTTTCCTGAGGGGTGCTGTATAGTATAGATAGCGGCAATCGTCCTCTTTTGAATGCAGGCAACTGGACTCAATTTGGTCAATTCTGGTGATTGAGGCGATTTTTTGGAAAAAAACTCGAATTTTCAACTTTCGGTATATTACGGCGCGTACTTGGTATAATGCGTCTTTGCTATAAAAAATACATCTCTATAGGGGTTTTTGAGGTCGCTGATCACGAATTTGATGTCAAAAAAAAATTTTGACGAATTTGATGTGAAAAATATTTTGATGTCATTTTGACGAATTTGATGTCAAAAATTTTTTTTACATCAAATTCGTGATCAGCGACCTCAAAAACCCCTATAGAGATGTATTTTTTATAGCAAAGACGCATTATAACAAGTACGCGCCGTAATTTACCGAAAGTTGAAAATTCGAGTTTTTTTTCAAAAAATCGCCTCGCTCACCAGAATTGACCAAATTGAGTCCAGTTGCCTGCATTCGAAAGAGGACGATTGCCGCTATATATACTATACAGCACCCCTCGGGAAAATGAAAACAACCCTAAAAATTAGAGGGTTGAATCTTGAAAATGACGCGTTTTTCACGATTTTTTCGCATTTAAACCTAAAATTCACATGTTTTTACTTGACCAAAAAATCTGAAAAAATTCAGGGGACTTCCACACGTCCAAAACAAATTTTTAATTGTGTTGAAACCATTTAAGAATAAATTAAACTAGTGGAAAAAAATAAAAATCACAAAAAATCATATTTTTCGCCATTACTGTGTTTTCGTTTGGGGATGTAATGTCGGTAAAAAGCTTATACTGCTTGTTTTTCGACCCTCTTCAAGATTTTCGGAACGATTTTACCAGATTCGGTGGGGGCCGCCAGACCCCCCTTAACCCGCTACCCCCTTTATGTATTTTATTTTTCCTTCACTGCAAACCATCTTTTGACCTTCATAAAAATCTTATCGAAAAGTGTCAGACTCAATTGAGACAAAAAAATGAAATCAATGTGCCGTAGCCAAGAGCTCATAAATGAATGACTAAATTTCATAGACGAAGGTACGCCCTTAACACATTCGGTTCAAGGGTTTCTCCCCTACAAGGGCACAAGGGCACGCGAACACGTACACGTACTTCCCGGACGAATTCACTGCAAAGATTATACAAAAACTTGGCGTGCATGGTTTTCAAAAATAATTTCGGCGAAGGAATTCCTCGTCCATGTTTACACGAGTAAACATGGATGAGGAATTCTCCACCACCCTCTCAGTGGCTTCCCCAGTACGAACTGGGGACAGAGACAACATGGCAAATTTTCCCTCATCTCCGCCCCGCGCGCCGCGCGCGCTTGGTTACAACTTGTCCTGAAAACAGCGCGTTCGGTGTTGACTATCCTCCCTCGGTGCATAGGATACTTTGCAGCAGGGTGTTCAATGGGCGATATTTCATTGGGGGCCGAGTTGGCGAAATTCACCTAGAAAATACTGTCGTTTTTCCAGTATAGTTTGTCTTTAAGGGGGGAGCCTCCTTTAGAGGCTTCACAAAATCGATTTTTTCAAGGATTTTTTTGGAAGGAAAGAAATATCCGATTGAAACGAAACTTTTGGTTTTATTGTTATATATTTCATCAGTCTTCTCAAATTTTTTCATCAAGTCATATGTCATTTTATGCCCAATACAAGCATTTCGCCGAGGCGTCTCGAGGGTGCATTTGTCGTGCGGCGGGAAAGGTGCCGGTCGCAATTTCCATCTGAAACAAAGAACCCGAATTTTTTTTTCAATAGTATAGCTCCTAGTTAAACCAATAAAATTAAACAAAAAGTGAAAAATTCAACAATTTTTTGCGAAATAGAATAAAAATGCATTCCTTTTGAAAAAAAATTCACTTTAGATCTTAACTTTCTTAAGGTTTTTTAGGTTCGACTAGATGAGAATTTAATCCCGAATAGAATGCATTTCGTTCCATTTCGATGGGACGTTTAGTTTTTTCCCGATCTTTCCCGCTAATTAGGAAAAATCGTAAAAATGAAAAACCGCGAAATCGTGCGTCAGTTTTCGTATATAAAGAATCGTATTTTCTCCAACTTACCGCATTAATATGCTAATCAGCGATTCTTGGTCCATAGACTCTTCAAAGAACTATACAATAGATAACAAACCGTACAATAGATCAAGGGGTGAAGCGCGCGCGCCGCGAGCGATCTCGCTCGTATACCTTCTGTAACTCCGAAAATATTTCGAATTTGCGTCTGGAATTTTAGGGACACATTCTTGGATAGTTTGGGAAGACATTTGGGATAAACTTCCGTTTAGCCCATACCTCCGATCGATCTGAAAGTTTGTGTACTTGGGTATTTCGATGCGCTGATTAAGAATATGATAGTCAAAATTGGCGCAAATTCTATTTTCGATGTGAAATCGAAGAAAACTCGGTTTTTGATTTTTTTTGCGCTCATTGAGATAAATATGGATAATAGAGAAAAATGTTTCGAATAAAAGTTATAGACCATGAAAGGATCGACATTTTATGTTTCCTACGTTTTTCATGTAGAACCAGTAATTCGGGAAATAAATTGAAAAATCAGTGAGGTGGGTACGGTGCACCTCGGATGGCGTGTGGAACAGTGGGGTGGGTGCGGTGCACCTCGGTCGGTGTGTGGGACAGTGGCGTGGGTGCAGTACACCTCGGATGGTGTGTGGGACAGTGGGGTGGGTGCGGTACACCTCGGATGGTGTGTGGGACAGTGGGATGGGTGCGGTGCATCTCGGATGGTGTGTGGGACAGTGGGGTGGGTGCGGTGCACCTCGGGTGGTGGGTGGGACAGTGGGGTGGGTGCGGTACACCTCGGATGGTGGGTGGGACAGTGGGGTGGGTGCGGTGGACCTCGGGTGGTGGGTGGGACATAGTTAAGTTGGCGCGGGGCACGATACAGCAAATCTGCACCAGCATATTATATTGTAATTAAAGTAGTTCTGGCGAAAATACAAAAAATTCTGATGATTTTTGCGATTCTCTTCCAAATTACCGGTTCTACATGAAAAACGTAAGATAGATAAAATGTTAATTTTGTCATGATCTATACTTTTTGTTTGGAACATTTTTCTCTATTATCCATATTTATCGCAATAAACGCAAAAAAAAATCAAAAACCGACTTTTCTTTGATTTGACATCGAAAATAAAATTTGCGCCAATTTTGAATATCATATTCTTAATCAGCACAACGAAATACATAAGAATACCAAGTTTCAGATCGATCGGAGGTATGGGCTAAACGGAAGTATACCCACAGATGCTATGTAAAAATGAAAATTCTTCTTTCATAGACGAAAATGAGATGATTATTAATCTTGTTGGTACATTCGATTTTCTTTTGTCTTCCCGAAATTATTTTTGAAAACCATGCACGCCAAGTTTTTGTATAATCTTTGCAGTGAATTCGTCTGGGAAGTACGTGTACGTGTTCGCGTGCCCTTGTGCCCTTGTAGGGGAGAAACCCTCGAACCGAATGTGTTAAGGGCGTACCTTCGTCTATGAAATTTAGTCATTCATTTATGAGCTCTTGGCTACGGCACATTGATTTCATTTTTTTTTGTCTCAATTGAGTTTGACACTTTTTGATAAGATTTTTATGAAGGTCAAAAGATGGTTTGCAGTGAAGGAAAAATAAAATACATAAATTTAGTAAATCAAAAGTGTTACATTGCAAAGTAATATCAAGAAAAAATTGGGTCGTTATTTTTCAACTGAAGTTGCGATTTTTTAATTGGCGTTCCTTTTTTACTTTTCTGAAGTATTTTTCCACGGATTATCTATACAATTTAGTGGGAATATAGTCGCCTGTATCGGCCAAGGTTTTCCACAGTTTCCCTTGGTCCTCGTGCAAATGCAATACAGTAGCGTAATAGGAAAGAGTGGCTGTGGGCAACACTCTAGGGGAGAACGTAGAAAATCAAAAACGAAGTAGTCGGGATGAAACGTTGGGTAATAGGTCGTAAAAACCCGAAAGAGTATACGCAGGAATAATAATGAATAAATCAAGAGTCGCGGCAGCGGCTCGACGCCAAGTTTCAAAGAAAAGCGTAGCGCGCGAGCCGGCCGTACTCTTATATACAGTAAAATAGGCATTTTATGACGTCACAGAAACTTTGAATCGTTCTCACAGGAGAACGGGTTGAGGAAAAAATCTCATATTAGATTTGAATTTTCTATGATTTTTTATCTTTCGAATGGTTCTTGGTAGAACAAAATCCGTTCAGCCAATCCAGAGAAATCTAACATTGAAGATTTTGGACGCGAGGTTTGGGATCCCTTCTGTTTCTTAGAGTCAGAAAGGCGTAAGTTATGTGCGCAGGCGCTTGGACATACGCCCTTACGTGCCTGGTGGACATTTTCGGCCCGTGACGTCACCCGCCCCGCTAAACGTGGTATCCCCACTCTTTGCGCGCCACTGATCGAGAGAGACAGACTATATCGGGTCTCTCTTTCCGTATGGTTTTCGTTGTTTAGCTACCATGGTTTTCGTTGTCTAGCTATCATGGTTTTCGTTGTCAAGGTACACGGCTCCATGGTTTTTGTTGTCTAGGTATATTTCTCCATGGTTTTCGATGTGTAGGTATATTTCTCCATGGTTTTTGTTGTCTGTGTATATTTCTCCATGGTTTTCGATGTCTAGGTCGACGGCTTCATGGTTTTCGTTGTCAAGATACACGGCTCCATGGTTTCTGATGTCTAGGTATATTTCTCGATGGTTTTCGATGTGTAGGTATATTTCTCCATGGTTTTCGTTGTCTCTGTATATTTCTCCATGGTTTTCGATGTCTAAGTATATTTCTCCATGGTTTTCGATGGCTAGGAATGTTTCTCCATAGTTTTCGATGTCTAGGTCGTCGGCTCCATGGTTTTTGATGTCTAGGTATATTTCTCCATGGTTTTCGATGTCTAGGTCGTCGGCTCCATGGTTTTCGGTGTCTAGGTCCACGGCTCCATGGTTTTTGTTGTCTAGGTATATTTCTCCATGGTTTTCGACGTGTAGGTATGGTTTTTGTTGTCTGGGTATATTTCTCCATGGTTTTCGTTGTCTCTGTATATTTCTCCATGGTTTTCGATGCCTAGGTATATTTCTTCATGGTTTTCGATGTCTAGGTCGACGGCTCCATGGTTTTCGTTGTCAAGGTACACGGCTCCATGGTTTTTTATGTCTAGGTATGTTTCTCCATGGTTTTTGATCGCTAGGTTCATGGCTCCATGGTTTTCGATGTCTAGGTCGACGGCTTCATGGTTTTCGACGTCTAGGTATATTTCTTCATGGTTTTCGATGTCTAAGTATATTTCTTCATGGTTTTCGATGTCTTTAGTATATTTCTCCATGGTTTTCGATGTCTAGGTCGTCGGCTCCATGGTTTTCGGCTGTTACCTAGGTCCACGATGGCTCCATGGTTTTCGGTGTCTTAGGTCGACGGCTCCATGGTTTTCGTTGTCAAGGTACACGGCTCCATGGTTTTTTATGTCTAGGTATGTTTCTCCATGGTTTTTGATCGCTAGGTTCGATGGCTCCATGGTTTTCGATGTCTCAGGTCGACGGCTTCATGGTTTTCGACGTCTTAGGTATATTTCTCCATGGTTTTCGATGTCTCAGGTCCACGGCTTCATGGTTTTCGATGTTTAGGTATATTTCTCCATGGTTTTCGATGCCTAGGTATATTTCTTCATGGTTTTCGATGTCTAAGTATATTTGTTCATGGTTTTCGATGCCTAGGTATATTTCTTCATGGTTTTCGATGTCTAAGTATATTTCTTCATGGTTTTCGGTGTCTAGGTCCACGGCTCCATGGTTTTCGGTGTCTAGGTCCATGGCTCCATGGTTTTCGGTGTCTAGGTCCACGGCTTCATGGTTTTCGGTGTCTAGGTCCACGGCTTCATGGTTTTCGGTGTCTCTATAGGTCCACGGCTCCATGGTTTTCGATGTCTAGGTATACACTGCACCGGCGAAAAGTTTCCGGACAAAAATTTAAAAGAGCGCCGGGACGGTTTTTCGTGCCATTTTGCCGGTAGTTGGCCTAGGCCAATTTACCTAACGCCGTTTTGAAGAGGAAGGTTCCACCTCCAATTTGGTTTCTTTAAAAAATGTCTACGATTTTTTTTTACACTCAGCACTCAGTTTTGAAAACGACCATTTTTTGTCGTTTTTTTATCACTGTTTAGAGTGGACCCCGTTTACAATGAAAATGTTTTTTAGGCATTTCTACGGGATGAAATCATAAAGGTAGAAAGTCCAAGCTTCAATTTCATTTTTTTAGAAATTTTTCTACGATTTTTTTTTCAAAGTTATTTCGTTTTTTCAGAAAAAATCGATGATTGGGAAATTGCTCCGTAGTACGAAAACGATGAGGTTTATATTAAAACCTCAAGACGCTAAAAAGTTCTATTAGATTATGTTGAGTTGACCAGAATTTTTTTCGGATTTTTCTTTTGAAATTTTTTTCTTATCTATTTGAGATCGCAGCTCGATTGATCGGGAAGACCGGATTGCATTGGATCTTAAGCTTTGGAAGTAACACGGGGCCTC